>CAUYQG010141243.1:0-19024 GCA_963574415.1 Tarsius wallacei
ACGGTATGCCCTGTAAGCTTAAGACTTGTATTAGCGAGTTTAATGAAGCTAAAAAAGAAGAATCCAAAGCTACTTATTTGTGAAGTTAATTAAATTTTTGATGGAATTTTTATATTTACAGGGCTCATTAAAGTATAATAAATCAGTTAATTTAAAATTAATGCTTGGTCATGTTTAAACATCACTTTTTGAAGGTTCAGTAAGTGCTTCTGAGTTCTTGATTGGGCTCTGTGAGCTCACCAGAGGAAAGGAAAAGTAAATTTAAACAACCTATAGGCCCCCTCCATACTCCCAGGCTTATTTTTATATCACAATAAAATACAGAGAAATGATTGCTTTACACTTAACCACTAGATGGCTAAAAAGTATTATTTTTGAAAAAGAAGTAAAATCATGATCACTTGAAGTAACTTAATGTATTATATTTAACAAAATGTCTGGTCTATAAATATATATATATATATATATATATACACACAAACAAATATGTATACATATGCACACATGCTATAAGTATATACCCATATAAATAATTTAATTTTGAGTAGTAGGGTTAATTAGAATTAAGAATTGTTCTTAAAAAATTTTTTAATTGCAGCCTTGTAAGATTTTAGCTCTACTTATAAGATATATAAGACACATAAAAGGTCAGTACATTTTAAAAAGTATGTTCTTGCATAGACCATTTATAAACATCAGCTCTAAAAGTTTCACAAACACCTCGCGGGTGAATTTAGCTCTATTATAGACATAATATCTGTTGTCAGTTGAGTCATTCACTTTATCTTTAAACATAGTGTTTTGTACAGTCTCTATTCAACTGGCATGTAAAATAAGAGAAAGTATGATGTACTATTTATTCATTTAAATTTTGAGTTGTAAACATTTTGTTCCAAGTTTTAAGTTTCCTTGAATCGAGGTGTGGGCATAGGTACTTCTGTTTTTGGTCAGCCTCCAGGAATATATACAGTAAACCACACGAAATTGTCATTTTTTGTATGTCAAAAACAGTCAAATTTAACAGTTTCATGTGATTCAACCTAATAACTTTCTTATTTTAGCAAGTTTTATGTTAAAACATGGTTCTTAAGTCAACATTGATTTGTAGTGTATTTTTCCCCCTCAGAATAGTAGTAATATAATAGTCTATTGATTTTATTTTGAGTTATTTAGTGGTAGTTTTAACACTTCATTAAAATGTGTGACATTTAAAAATAGTTGGTAAATATGTTTAATGTCTTAACAAAACAGCAAAATATCTGTAGTGGTGTTTTTGGCTAAATTAAAAGATGCTGTCACTGAGGCTTGACCTCTGCATGTTCCCGTGTCCTGACACCATCTCTGTGGTAATCCTGTTTCCCCTCAGGAGGAGACATGGTTTTGATTTGTTTTCTTACCTGAACCCTGACAAGGTTCTCCCAGACACATTGGTTCTACTTCTTGCTACAGGTGATCATGTTCCTGTTCTGGAATTTTTATGTTAACCTTATTTTAAGTCTGCCATCAAAATGCTGATGATAAAAATACACAAAACTTTGTGTTTGCTTTTTTAAAAATGCTAGAACAGTGAGGTAGTGTTAAAACAGTTTGAAAGTGCGCTGTTCATGGTGTTTATTCAGTAAACTTACAGGTTAATTTAATTATGAGAGGGAGCGGTTCTCCCTGAGAACTATTTGGGTGTTTCTGATGATGGAATTAAATAATTTCTCATCTGTTCTGTTTTATTTCACCCATCAAACTAAAAACAAAGTGATGTTTGACTTGTTCATTCCTTGGGATTTAGTGATTAGGAGATACTAAGCAGAGGTATCTCATTACAATCTTTGACTTGACTATCATATCTTGTGGATGAGTAAAAATAATGAATTGTCTTGAAAATAAAATATCATTTTTCTTCATAAGATAAAAATTAAATGCCCAGGCGTGGCGGCTCAAGCCCGTAATCCCAGCACTTTGGGAGGCCAAAGCAAGAGAATTGCCTGAGCTCAGGTTTGAGGCCAGCCTTGGCAACTTGGTGAGACCTCATCTCTACAGTAAATCAAAAAATAAGCTGGACATGTTAGCACATGCCTGTAGTTCCAGCTACATGGAAGGCTGAGGCGGAAGGATCCACCAAACTCCAACTCAAAAACAAAAAAAAATTAAAAACATCCTTTAGGAATTAAAACAAAACCATAGCCAACTCCTGACAGCCACATTGTCCTTTCTTTTCTGCTTTTACTTGCTGTGCTGATTTGGAAGGAGGCTGGTCTAATTATATAGAACTCTGTTTTGACAGGAAGATTATAGACGTGCTCTGTGACCAAATGAATATGGCATGGCACTGAAACGTTTCTCCTTTTGGGTTAGTTAAGAATATAAGTAATTTGCATAGCTTAGTGCTCATAGGCATCAATGGAAAGCAGTCATGATGGTTATACCTTATGCAATTTCTTCACTCCACCAAACTGCTTCAGATACCTGGGTAATCTGAGAAAGATAATAGTCTTTTTTATTGTGAATGACCAGTTTATTTACCACTTTATAGTAATGGTTTTCATTTTTCAGTTTTTGTCACTCAAACATCTCTTCTGGAATTCACTGGTCACTTTCTGGGTTCCCGAAAGGACCATTGTGAGTCAACATTTTCCTAAAACCGTATTTTAAGAATAAGCAGTAATGTAATACATACTAAATCCAGTGTAAGAAGTTTGAACGTCTCCTTTAAAAGACAAAAACAACCTAAACAATTTAAAATGACTTTGAATTGACCAAAAGTCACAAATGTATTTTTCTCTCAGTATTCTTCATGTCAATAAGCTGATATATGAGTGAGGTTGTTCATTGCAACACAGGTTATAAAAGTAAAAGATTAGAAACAAAGCTAGTATTTACCTCAAAGGCCCTGAGTGAAGAAACTGCAGTTCATCCACACACAAAGAAATAATATGCTTCCCCCTAAGAAAAAGGAGGAAGTTCTGTGTATAGTGAAAGGGAATGATTTCAAAGCTATATATGTTTTTTACAAAGCAGATACAGAGCTGTATACATTTTATGCTATCTTTTGTATATGTGGAGGTGGTAGTGGATAAGTATTTACACAAAGGAGTACTGGGAGAACATACAAGAAACTAACATAAGCGGTGGCATTTGAGGTTGGGAATGGGCTATAAAAAAATTACAGTGACTTGAATCAAGTTCAGGAGTACCTTTTACCTCCTGTGATACAATGGTGTGATAGTGACTGACAGACACGCTTTCCTGATTGCCATCACTTAAAATCCTGAAGTTATGTTAAGGTCAGTAATATTTATTTTCTTTGAAAAAGTAGTATCTGTGGTCTCCTGCTCCCCCTCATCTTTAATTTAGGGAGGAATAAGTGAAATGTTTTCCATTTGTCTCTTGTTTTCCTATTTTTGCTCTTCACTTTCAGTGTGTTTTTTCCCCTCTGTCCTCATTCCTCTAATTTTCTGACAAAACTAGTGTGCTTTGCCTTTAGGGTAAAAAAAAAAATATTTAGGTTGTAGATCCCATTCAACTAGTTGTGTTTTGTTTTGTTTGTTTGTTTTCAATACTATGTAGGCACTGTGGGCTTGAAAAGATGTGTCACATTACCCCACATTTCACTCAGCTTGTCATAGTCGGCCCACTAAGGGGTGAGCATGCCATGCATAGTACAGAGTAGAGAGAAGTGTGTCTTAAAGAAGACATGGGTCAGGTCGGGGAGGAGGACATGGCATGTGCTAAGTGGAGGTGGATGAAGGAGAACAGAAGGAGGTCTTCCTGGAGGCAGTGGTAGTTTAGAGCTGCCTCCAAAGGTGAATTTGGTCATGTAGAGTGAGGGGGAAGAGTCAGATGGGGTGACATTACGGATATTCTTATTGTACAATACTTGCTTTTAAATGTCAGTATGTCTTGAGTAAGAATTTCATTTGAGAGTAATGGTGAAGATATTTGTGGCTATGTAAAAAGAGAAAGCTGATGACAGTAACTTTGTGCTCATGTCCTGTCCCAGCCAGCCCCAGGCACAGTCACATCACAGATCTTGCTACAGCCCCTCTTCTCCTCAGGGCTCCACGTGCGGCAGGAGCCCCTGGTATGTGGACCAGCCCCTCCCTCCCTGGCGAGAATCCTGCTGCACTCTTCCTCATCCCAGTTTGTCTAGCATGGCGTTTTTTCCCCATGCCCTGGCATTCTTATTAGTTTTCATAGCACCGCCTCCTTCCTACCAAGTAGACAGAGAGGGAAGAAAAAAGATCTTGGGCTGCAATTTCCTGGATCATTGGGGTGAGAGTGCAGAAAACAAAACAAAACTGATCTTTGGGAATATATAAATATCCCAGATATTTGCCCCTTTTCCTTTACCTCATGTCTTCTTGATTAATTTGGTTTTCAAAAATGAAGATTTCCACCTGTATCTCTTGAATGCATTGCTGCACTTCAAGTTTCTGTAAAAATGTCAGTTTGTGTGGACTGTCAGCTGTCAGGGTAGCTTGCTCAGTGGATCCTTGATGAGTGACCTGATGGGCGTTTGCCTCATTGCAGTCCTTTGGCTGCTGCTGTCTTGGAAGCAAGCTGAGGCGGCAGGAAAAGAACTGTGGGGACAGGTTCAAAGGGTTGAAACTATGCTGAGAAAGCTGCCTGCCAAAAACCAGTGTTGAAGTCTTAAAACTAAGTAGTTTTTTAAATTCAAAAAATATTAACACGAATTGTTGAAGAGATTTGAGTCCAGTGGGGGATCAAGTATATGTGAAATTGCATTTTTTAGGTTACTCTTTTCCAGTAGACCATAACAAAAAAAAGTACATGAAGCCACAAGAGAGGATGTCTCTGTCCTCCCTGAATTCACCCCCCGCCTTTTTAATAAAATAAAATAAAAAGAGTTGAGCTAAATTAGAATGTTGAGGTGGTAAGGAGGGGTGAATGGTGAACGGTGTATCCCTTCAAAGAGACTTGAAGGGGGAAATCATAAGCTGATAATGACGTCAGGAGCTGACTTGACCCACCCACCGCAGCTCCTTCCAAAAGCCTTTCAGCCCTTGAGTTGAACATCTTTTAGACTACTAATAACATCATCAAAGCACAAAAACAAAATGCCTCACATGTTACAAGAACATGCAGAAAAATGAAAAGCCTATTTATCAATTAAGTTAGTATTTCTCGTTCCAGTCTTCTTATCATTTGTCATTTTCCCTTTATAAAAAGAAAAGGCATCACTGTTTGAGCTTTCAGAAGGTCAGTTCCTCTGAATTTGCAAGAACTTTTTAGTTTCAGCAGCTATAATGAGTTCAAGTTTCTACTCTGTAGTTACACAATAACTCTGCAATTGACAGTACTGATTATCTCTTACTGTAGAGAGATGTTTAGTATGCAACAGCGAGTACAGATCTGGCAGTACTTGCGAGTGGTACCTCACCAGAGACACATGACATTTCATACAACAGCTTTCCTGCTGATTCTGTGCATCTGCAGGGATGCTTTTCTCCTGCTTGCACTGCCTGTTCCAACTTTTCTTCACATCCAGAAAAAAAGCATTGAATTTGCAAATAATCTGCTTTGCATTCAACCATTGCTTAGTGAAGAACAAAAAATATATAAACATAGCATTCTTAGGCGACACAGAGAAAAGTATCATATTTAAGTATATTTTACCTCTTCTGAGAGAGTGTTTAGATAGTCACCGCCAGTGTATATGACCTGTTTTTCATCTAATCACATTATTGGTTATATAAACCTATGGCACACGTTTGAATTTCTCCTACCTGTATTTGCTGATAGAGTTCCTACGTGCTTGTTGTTGGCTGCTCTTTAAAAGTCAAGACTTTGTCATCCTGGAGTGTTCTTCCATTACACACAGTCAGAAGTTCATAGGTGCTGTCAGGCGTGATTCCAGGAAGGGCAAAAACAGTCCTCTGCTTCCCGAGTCCTTTTGGGTAGTTTTGGAACTTTATACTTTTATACAAAGCTCTGCTGAATCATGTGCTGGCCACCGAATGATGGTCTGCCTTCTGATTCACTTCCAGGAGAGAATGAATTTCTGTTGTTTTCCAGCAGTCAGTGACTTTTTGAGACCGGGATGGGGGTTGGGGAATTTCATTTATTTTATCCCTTGACTTAGTGCAAGAATGGAATGACACCTTGGTACGAATGCCTGCACTGAGATGGCTCAAATGCAAGGTCTTCAGTAGTTTTAATTAATAAGTCTAAGTGATGTGTACATTTTAGAAGGGAAATATCTTTCTGTCTACTTACTAGCCAACAACATTAGAGGTCCACAGAAGACTGACTTCTTATGCCATTGTTCTGCATCAGTGATTTTTTTTCAGTATACGCATGTGACTTTTTTAGAACATTATTGATTTTCATCCTGCATTATTCCTTTTTAAAATGGATTCAGCTGTGTTTTTATTCTTATCAAACCCCAGAAAAGCATAATTTCCTTTTTCTATAAAAAGAAAAAAGACCCTTTTCAAATAATCAATCCTAATTTTTTACTCATATGCTTTCTCCTAATTGACAATTTATGCACATATGATTATTCATTTTCCTGCACATTTCTTTCTTCTTTATTGCCTCCAAATTAAAATGTACCTTGCATTATAGAATGTTCTAAATGTTGCAGACTTTTTTCACCATCATAGCTGTCAGATTTTCATGATATCATGTGAATTTACTAACTTACTGTATCTGTATGACGTAGCTGTAGCCTGAATTTTCTTTATGCTCCCTGGAGCACACACAACACTGATGTCCTTTTCTATGTGCTAATAAATAGGAAACACTCTTAAAATTGGGTCAGTGTTATATTTGGAAAATAGTTCAGTTATAATCTAAATCCATGAGAAACTTCTATTTAATTTTCAAAGGGACCTTCTTTCATCTTATATCTAGGCATTACTTAAATTATTTGGAGATGAAAATTATTCTCTGAAGTCAATTTCATCACAGTGGTTTCTATTTAAAGACGAAAGGACTGAAATTCTTAAATATGCTGATTCTAACTTTGAAATGGGAATAATTTTTTTCTTATTTGAAATTGAGCTGAGAAAATGTCTTGCCTTTCTTGTCTGTCTGAATTTTGTTTGTCAGTTGTTTTGGGGAGCCTACTTGATGCAAAGTTGTGTCCTAGGCATGCCTAGGCATACAGGGTAGAGCAGTTTCTTGACTCACATGTAGACTATTCAAAGCATGCCATAGCCTTAGAATCCTCTTTTGTTACCTTTTATCTGAAGATTTGTACATATGCAACAAAATGCATTAGATATAAAAGTGATATACTTTGTACTTTAAAATATTTGTAAAATTATTTCAAGTAGAAAAGCTTTCTAAGGCAATAAAATATAGAATTTTGACATCAATTAATACTATTGATTTCATTTGATGAAGTTCAAATATTTTATAAGTTGTTAGGTGTTCTTTTGTTCTCTTCTTATTCCTCCCACTTCATATCAATTTCTAAATTTATTTAAATGGTTTATAAACAATATTTGTGCTCAGTGACTTGGAAAGTAGAGTTTTTATAGAAAAGGCAACATCTGTGGATATTGTTAATTACTGTGCACAGCCCCCAAATTGTTATGAATAGATGTGATTGCCAAGCTCAAACGAAATGTGAAAATATGTATATATATATATACTCTATTTTTATTTCGCCTTCATTCTTAAAGACTATTTCTTCTATGGATAGAAGTCTAGGTTAATGGTTGTTTTCTGCACTATTGTCTAGCTTCTTGTTTATGTCAGTTATCAGTGTAATTGTTCTTTAAAGGGTAATGTTTTGCTCAGACTACTATCTGATTTCTCCTTGTACTATCTGATTATCATGTATTTTGTTGTAGTTTTTTGTTGTTGTTGTTGTTTCCTTTTTAATCCTCCTCGGAGGACTTCTCAAGTGTGCACTTAACATCATTGGTTACTTTTGGAAAATTCTGAACCCTTATCTCTAAAACTATATTGCTCTGCTCCTTTTCTCTCTTCTTTCCTGCTGGGACTTAAGTTATACATATTTTAGAAGATATTTTTACTGATTCTTTATTACCTCTTGCCTACTTCTCTTTTCCTGTCTGCCTTTTGTTCTGTTTTCTTCTAATCCTGCTTCTAATCACTTTTCTAATTCTCTATTCATCTGTGTCTAATCTTCTTTTAAACCTATCCATTGAGCTTTTACTTTTGGTTACTGTATTTTTCAGATCTAAATCTCCACTTAGTTCTTTTTATATTTTTCATTTCTGTGGCACAATCTTGATTTTATCATGTAGCTTCTTGAATTTATTATGCATAGTTATTTTTATACCATAGGTGCTCCAGTGGATCTGGTTTCTCATCTGTTTTTCTCATCTATTTTTTCCCCTTTTGTTTTTTTGTTTTCATGAGACACTTTGGGTATCTAACCATTGTGGATTGATATCAGTATTGCATTTTTTTAATGTATAGGGTGATGTTGACTTTCTTCAGAGAACTTAGATATGCCTCTGCCAGGTGAATAGGACACCAGCAGTCCTGGGTCACCTGGTATTCACTTTCAGAGACTGAGGTGATTTGAATTTGTGCTTCCAGCCCTTGAAAACTGCATTTTGTCTGGTTCACACTTACTCCTGTGATGTGGCCCTTTGGACTACCACACAGTTGCAGAGAATTTGCTAGCCTCCACCTCACATTGACAGGCACTGGCCTCTATTTTTTGGCCTCTAAGCTTCTTGAAGCTTCTGAGACCCTCCCTTACCCTTCTTGGAATTAGTGTTGCTGCTATTTCTAGGCAGAAGCCCCATATTTCAATCTCTTTTTTCTGGATTTCTGTTTTTCTCATCTTGCCCCTTTTATCTTCATTGACTTTTTGACTTTCTGGTACCTTTAAGCAGATATTTTAAAAACACTGCCCAATTTTTCTTGTTATCCTCAGTAGGACACTTGATTCAAATTACATAGTCCTCCACTATCAGAAGCAGGAGACCAATTTCCTCAATATTTAAAAAGTGAAAGCATGATGTAATTTCCCATTTAAGATTACTTTAAATATTTTATGCCTCTTGCTTATTAAATTTCCACTTCTGTAAGTCCAGTAAGCAAAGTAGTTACCCAGAATATCATATGGTAGGCATCCCAAGTCCTCAATGAAAGAATGTGTGGTAGGAAAGCATATATCTTAACAAGGCTTTGGAGACTTTTAGCTATGCGTATTGCATTCTGATCAAACATATGCAGCACTGTGTGACCTCTTAGCTTTGGGGAAACTTGTACATATGCTGTCTGCTAAACTTTCTTTATTTTTTTACTGGGGAGTTTTTTTTAAATGGATAAAGCATGAGGAATGAAGAGTTCTATTTTGGACCTGTTAGATTTGAGATACTCATGGCATGTCCTGGCAGAGATGTTGAATGGACAATTGACAGACAGTTGGAGTTCAGTATTACCAATAAAATCCTATTGATTAAAAGTGTATCAATGATATTTAGCTTTATGAAGGGAAGAAAAGTCCAGGGTGAGCGAGGCATAGTTGAACATTTATAGTTCATTGGGGCAGAAGAGACACTGAGAAGAAAGGCAGGTAGGGACCTAGGAGAGAATAGTGTCCTGAAACTAACAACGAGGAGTCACCTGTGGAGCCATCGGGTCCTGTAAGGACAGTTCATGACCATTGGCTCACCAGTACAGAGCCATATGTGACCTCATCCATAGAAGATTCCTGTTTTCTTTAGTAAGGAAACTAATTTGGAAGAAGGAAGGGAAATGAGGATGTGGGTCTGACCAGCATCTTACATGACGACTCTCTACTGGCCTTGCTGTGAAGTGGCAAGAGAGAGTGGTAGGTAGAGGGTGAAGTGGAATCAAAGGGATTGTCTCATGCCCATACCAGTAATTGGAGATGTAGCTGGATTAAGAAAAAAACATGACTGTGTATGTATATACTTTTTTTTTAAGTTCAAAGAAAGGGTCTGTATAGTACAGACTTATGTTAAACTGAGTTTGAAGTTTATCCTGCCACTTAGTTGGTGTGCTTGTGGGTAGATTATCTAGTCATCGTTTTCTGATAGAAATAATTCCAATTCTAGGACTGTTGTAAATATAAAATTAAATGAGAAATGTATGTTAAGTACCTGATTCATAGTAAGTAATCAATACACTATAGTTACTGATTTTGTTGTTATTTTTTAATTTTGAAAAGAGTAAAGAGTTCATGAACAATTAAATCACTTCTATTCCTGTGGATTTTGAGAATATATAACAATATTGACTGAGAAATGCATGTGAACTACCTGACTCTTAGTAAGTAATCAGTGTACCTTAGCTTACTGGGGTTTTTGTTTCTTCAAAGTTGCCTTTACATTCTGAATAGGGTCTATGTTCAGAATCTATTTGTGGGTGCAGTTATATTTCGTAGTGTGGCATATGTAGCCCTGGCTATTACTGTACCTATCAACCCCTAAATTTAGCCTTGGTTAGCTGCTTGCTTGCTCATTTCCACGATGTTTCACAGCGCATCATCCCTCAGTTGACAGACCACCTTGGAAAGTCTTACACTGTCCACTCCCACCTGCCATGCAGCCATCATCCTCATTATCTCTCAGTGCCAACCTACCTTTCAAACTCAAGGTCACTTCCTCCGCTGAGACTTTTGCAAGCACCTAGCCTGCCCAGCGTGATTCTAGCCTCTTTTTAGCCTGTTGACCCCTACCACTCCTCGTTGGACTTGGTGATTCACACCCTGGTCTCTTTTTGCTGGCCTGAAGTATCCTTAGAAGTAGTGAACATTCATCTTTTTCTTTTATCCCCAGCACAGTACTTGAACCATATAGTAGGTCTTCAGTAGGTGATTGTTGAATAAATTAATAAATTCAAGTGTGAATGACTGGTTAATATGATTGTTCCATTACATTTTGCATATTTTAATGTTTTAATCACTTATTTGTTAATTACTTGCCAAGATTATTATTTTATAAAGAATACAAGTCATAAAATCAAATAACTATGTGGTTTTTGTTCTGGCTTAGAAGAGCATTATTTTGTGCAAGGAGTTTGAGACCAAAAATTACAAATAGACAGTCTTCTAAGAGGCCATTTATATTCTAGTTATCATAAATTCGAATATAATTTCTAAAATAAATCAGGCTGTGCATGTATTGCAGCAAAGATGATTATTGTCATAATAAAACACTTGTTTAAACTATGGTGTCCTGGAGAAGGAACTTTCTCAGGGGAACCCAGGATAAGACAGTGATGTGGTTTCAGAAGGAGAAGCAGGAAGACAGTGTATTCTACATTTGACTTTGCTAAATTATCTCTTTGGTATCCCTTGCACCCCTCTAGTTTGTTCTGCTGTTTCCTTTCTACTTTTGAGAATGCTGTTTTTAAGGCCCTCTCCCACAGTGGGAGCAGTGGGGCCGCACTGGGCAATTGCGGGGCAGAGAAGCCTCAAAACAGCCATTTGTGTGAATGTGTCATTGCTAAGTCTGCTGTTTTGATGTTGAAGAGTTGCCTGCATCCTCGCTTGGGCACACCCTGGGAACCAGCTGTGGTTTCAGCATGCGAGCAGCACGAGCTGGATGATTTGGCCTTCACCATCTGCCTCAGCCACAACTTCAGCCTCCACTTCCACCTTCACCTCCACTCCAGCAGCCCTAACCACCCTGGAGCAGTCGAACAGACAATAGAGTAGAAAGGCAGTGAATGCTTGCTGACATAGTCCAAGTCCAGGAAAAGCAATAATGGATTGCTTTTGAATGAGAATGAAAACGTATTTTTAATGGTGTTCTTATGGAAAATTCCAAGCAAAGAGCTGATAGTCAGATTACCCTTGCCTCATGATATTCAATCACATTTAACAGAAATCTGTTTTTTTTAACTAAGGATGAACCCAATTCAACTCCTGAAAACACGGAACATTTCTGTAGAAAACTCCTGAACAAGCATGAAATTAAAACCATTTCTCAGGTTCCCCCTCCAAACTTTAAAAGAGGAATATAAAGCTTATGAAGCTAAGCTCTACCTCGTAGGTCGTTTTTACTTCTTCCTTACTGATGCAATAATTAGGCAGCTTTTACCCACACACATTGGGAGACACTTCTGTCAAAGAAAGGAAGCTCTAGCATCTGTAAACCTTCTGACCAAGAATTGGTAGAACGGTCTTGAACATCTCTGAAAGTGGTTCTGTGGGACTGTGTATCGTCACACCGGAGGATAGGCTTAGCACATCATTTAAAACATCATTGCTGTCACAAGACCTTTCAGAACAATTGTCAGAGCCTGGGAGAGGGTGGCAGTCCTGTTTGTGAGAGCTGAGGTTGGCTGCCCTTCTCATCTCTTCTTCATTTGTCAGTAACTGGGATGAAGCCACCAGAAAATGTATTCTTAGAAGAAAAAAGTGGCAAAGAGAAAACAAAGAGAAGAAAAACTTTAAAAACAGAGGTTTAAGAACAGAAGCAGAAGGATGAGGAAACAGGCTCTCAAGGCTGGTGATGCTCCATTGAAGAAGCCCAGACCCTGGAAGGAAGAGACCCCAGGGTGTGGGGAAAGAAGACGCCAGAGGGAAAGCCGACCAAGTGACATGTGAAGCAGAAGAGAAACTCCATAACTGGCACCAACAGGAAAAGCTCCAGCTACAGAAAATGGAGAGACTTAAAACAGCCATCGGAAAGAAGTCTCCTGAACACTCTTGGAAAGAAGAGAAAGGCCTTGCCAACTTCAGAGACCCCAAAAACGGTAGAGCCTGCAATGCCAGGTGAAAGCCCAGGAAAGAAGCTACAAATCAGAGAAGAGGCAGAGAAAGAAATAAACCCTTTGCCGGGGAAAAAAGGCCCAAGACAGACTCCAAAAAAGCCAGATACTGAGGTTGTTGCTACTTGTAATTTTTGCGAGAAAAACTCTCCACACCCCCTAACAATGGCCAAAACCAGTCAACCTAAAGCCAGCGATTGAGCCAGAAGGAGATGTCAGAGCTACCAGAAGAGCTTTCTAGAGAAACTCCTGACCCCCATTGCAGCCTTCCCCAAGGGTGAGGCCTGGATTTAAGCATTTCTAAAAGCCTCTGTAGGTGTCCTGGTGTGTGCTCCTGGGTTAGCAACCAGCAGTGTGTAGTAAACATATTTTTAATTGTTCATTGTGTTTTTGCTAATATGATAGAGGAAAAACAGAGTGCTCTTCTGTGGTTGTGTTTGTTTGTTTGTTTTTAATTATTAAAGTACCACATTTGCTTCTGGGTGTTAAAAAAAGGGAAGAATTGCCTTTAAATCTGACACCTATACACAGAGACATCTGTGTCCAAGGATGAGAGAGTTTTCTGACCAGCTTTACTTGGTGGTTGGGATTTGGTGAATGGATAGCCAGGCAGATGAAAGCTGATGCATCTTAAAGGAGAAGTTACACTGTAGGAAGATTGTGAGTAGGGAAGGGAATAGGTTCTTGCCCTGACACTCGCACTTCTGTTCACAAATCTTGGGCTTCAGTTTTTTCCATCTGTAAGTCAAGATGATTGTACCAGCTGAGCATTTCCCAACCTGTTGTAAAACTGGGAACCCTTTTTTGAGTGATAGCTCTCATGCCATTCTCAGAGACATTTTTTAAATTATTTTTTTCTTTTTCACATAGTTATGACAAGTGGTTTTAAGTTTAAAGTAGATCAGCATATCACTGAAAATTATAAAGTTCATTTTAGTATACTAGTAACGTGTCATAAAATTTTTCATTTTCCGCTATATAGCAGGCGGTATATACTGTTTTTTTAAAAGATCTCTGTGCTCTTTTTTTTAAAATTTTAGACTCAGGGGATACAAGTTCATGTTATATACTGTATAATAGCATAAGAAAAAATTATTTGTTGAGAAATTTTAACTTGTTTATTGTGTTTCTCGGTGTGTTAAGGCATCAAAAATAGTCAAAAACTGTTTTCATATCTGGATGTTAGATACTCTTGAAATTCAGCCCTTAGGAAAGTGTCCTCTCCTGGTTCCTGTTTGGTTTCTAAAGGATGAGATCAGAGAGAATGTTTTGGGATTCTATTTCTATTGGCACTTTTCTACAGTTTCACACTGCAGGTGTGGATAACCAATAAGGATGCAAATTGTCTTTATATCTTGAGATGTGTTGCTTTTACAGGGGAAATTTGATAGATGAATGCAATTCACAGTTATTATTATTTTGGAGGAACCTGTAGAATTAGTCATTTTTTATGTTCTTCCATAATTTTTTAAAGTTCAAATGTTGTGGTTTTCATCCTTCCTGTCTTTGATCGGTGATCCATTATGGGAACATACTAAACAGTGTGTACTAAAAGTGATAACTTAAAGTATCTTATAAGTGTCTAAACCACAGCGCACAGCGGAGTTCATCTGAGATGTGAACTCATTGTGTAACTGTGCTGTGGCAGCTTCTTACCACTCACTTGAAACATACATTGAGGCCTTCAGAGTTTTATTTTTAAGCCTACAGAATTTGAAACTTAGAAAAAATATGATTCAGAAAATAGAAGATTTGGGACATTTGCTTTTAACAATCTTACACTGAAGTACCTTTACCTATTTGGGGTGGGAAAGCAGAGAAAGCTTGTTCCAGCTGTGTGGTTTTGAACCATGGAACAGAATGCTCTGGTGATGTGGGGTGAATGGACAGGCTGTCTGTCAGTCCTCTTACAGAAGAGTATTTCCTCTCTTCATGGGAGGTCCCAACCTAGTAACAGCGGCAGGGGAAAGCTGTGTGGGGTGAGGGTGCTCCTCGGGACTGTGGCAAAAATCAAACATGGGTCAGAAGGTCCCCCTAGGCTCCTCTCTTCCCACGTGTTATTTTTGTTATTTGGTTATTTATTGGTGTGTTATAAGCTTTTTGTTTGGGCATAATTCCTAGATCTTGTAGAAAAATGGAACAGAGAGATCCTGAGTATCCTTCACCCAGTTCCTGTCACGTGACCGTCCTACATTCTGATGGTATCTTTGTCCAAACCAAGAAACCAACATTGGTACGTTGCTATGGACTTACCTCCAGACATCATTTGGATTCTACTAGTTTTTCCATTAGTGTCTCTTTCCTATTCCAGGATCCCATCCAGGATGTCCCATTGCATTTAGTCATCACATCCTATTAATCTCTTCTCGTCTGTGACAGTTTCTCAGTCTTTTTCATTTCCCGTAACCTTGACAGCTTTGGAGTACTGGTTTGGCATTTTGTACTTTCTAGCTCCCATAACTTTTTTGCATTTATGTTTTGCTTTTGCTGTACTCTGTTTTGAAGGATTCAGTTTCTGACTTCACCACCTGCTCTGCAACCTGCTGGTAACATAAGGCATGGCTAATTCGGTCTAACTGTATCATTAATTATGTTCCTGTAATCACTGCATAGGCCATATTTGGATAGCTAGGCTTTCTTTTCATTTTAAAGATACATCTAAAAAGCTATGTTTTGTAATAAACTATTTGGTCTTCTTTTCCTAAATGGATAGGCTATTGAAGAACCATGATAATCATTTGTGAAGGGTATGGAGTATTTCCATGAGTGAGATTATCCATTCATTGTTCTAAAAAATAAGGAATCTGTTTAGCTTATATACTTTAGAAACTTAACTCTGTTGAGGTATAATTTATATACAACAAAATGCACATATTTGTGTACAGTTTTATGAGTTGTAATCCACATATACATTTGTATAATTGTCACCCCAATCAGGGTATAGAACAATTCCAGGAAGTTTCTTCATTTTCCTTTGGAAACAGTCCTCCCACCTCGACCTTCTCATCCAAAGAAACCAGTGATCTGATTTCTGCCACTATTCTGACAGTATAGGTTAATTTTAGAAAAGTAGTTATTTTATGTTACTCATATTTTTTTCTTCAACTGCCTTCATGACTTTCTCCTTATATTTGCTCTTTGACAGTTTGACTGTGATGTGCTAGATTTTGAGGTGAGAGAGTATTTATCTTACTTGGGATTCTCTGAATTTCTTGGATCTGTGTTTGATATCTTCCATTATTTTTTAGAAAAATTTTGGTCATTATCTCTTCAAATATTTCCTCTGTTCCATTGCCTCTCTTTACCCCCACCCTCCCCGGGACTCCAATTATATGTATATTGGACCATTTCATAATGTCCTATGGTTTGTGAGTGTTCTGTTTCCTCTCCCCCTACACTATTATTTCTCTTTGTGTTTCAGTTTAGGTAAATTCTAATGACCTTTCTTCAAATTCACTAATATTTCCTCATTTATATCAGAAGCTGAGGCACCCTCTGAAAGAATCTTCCTCATCTCTAATACTGTTCTTTTATCATTTTTAGCATTTCTGGAGTCTATTTCTCTACTGAAGTTTCCTATTTACTTATTTATGTAGTTCATCTTTTTCACTAGGTTCTTTAACACCTTAATTCTGGTTATTTTTAAGTTCCTGCCTGACAGTTCCAATTTATGAATCATCTATGAGTTAACTTCTGTTACTTTGTCTCTTAACAGTGGGTTCCTTGGGGGGGGGGTTGTTTGTTTTTTTGTTTTGTGTATGAATCATATAATTTTTGATTGCATGTTGGACATTCTGTGAACATCAGACACTGAGGCAAACAGTCTAACTGGATTACTAATCATGTTCCCTATGCCTCAAAGTGGTCTTGCCTCTTCTTCTATGTGGCTGTTGGTATATGGGGTGGGATCAGGAGCTGAGCTAAATTTGGGTTTTGCTACCTTCAGTAGACCACGGGATTCAGATTCTTCCTGTGCTGGGCTGCTGTTGCCTGGGTCTCAGGGATGCCATGCTGGATACTTTCTACTCAGTCAGACAGCTCCACCCTTAGTTTTCAGCTGCCCTGCACACCTGTGTCACAGGGAGACTGTATCTCCATACTCTTACCCTCCCCCAGCAGAATACTGCTGTTGCCTGGGCCTTAGGGATATCGTGCTGGAAGACTGCTGTTGCCTGGCACTTAGTGCTGTGCTTCTGTTGGAGGCAAAGCATGGACCTCTGCTCTCTTGGCTCAGCCTTGTGTGTCCTGGGTCTTGGGCATATTTTCAGTGTTCCTGGCTCTTCTCCCTGGGACAGCCAAATACTGCCTTTAGCTGCAACTGACAGTGGGCAGAAGTTTCTCTCAACAGTAGGAGACCTCTACCTGGCATTGGTGTAGAACCTTAGACCCAGTGTGGTTTTGTGCCCAGGGCAGTTTTTCTCTCACCTTTCTCCAACCTGACCATGTACTCTGTCCTTTCTGGGTTTATGTGCCCTTCCTCCACTGCTTAAGCCTTTTACTTTATTAGCGTGAAGCATCTGAGGAAGCAGATGGTACTTTGTACCTGTCTGTGCAAATAGTTGCCCCCCACCAGCCTTCCCATCTCTTTGAAACCGTGTAGGCTACAGGGTTTACTGTTCCTCCCCAGAGGAAGAGATACATCCGGAGTTTGTCTAATTTCTCCTTGCATGGCACACTGTCTTGTGATTGTCTCACTTTTCCAAGCTCAGCAACTTTTGGTCCAGGATATGAAAGAGGCCTTTGTGTCCCTATAATTTTACAAAGCTTATAAGAACTTTGGATATAATTTTAATATAGTTCTTTTTAAATTCGTGTTTTTTTAAAGAGCTAGAGTCCCACTTGGTTGCATAGTACAGTGACAAAATCATAGCTCACTGCAGTCTCAAACTGCTGGGCTCAAGCCATCATTCTGCCTTAGACTCTCGAGTAGTTGGGACTACAGGTGTGCCACATGCCCAGAATTTAGGTCTCACTGTTTCCCAGGATGTTCTGGAACTCCTGACCTCAAGCAATCCTCCAGTCTCAGCCTCCCAGAGTGCTGATATTACAGGCATGAACCACCATGCCCAGCCCTTGCAGTTTTTTATCTTACTGAATTGAATGTGGAGGCACATATGTGCTTAGAAAGTGTCCAGAGAACCACAGCTAAACTTCAAAGTTTCTATTTATAGTACAGTTTCTGTTATAATACATGGGTAGTTTCAATACAAATACTCAGTAGTGTCTCACAGAATGAATTCATGCATAATACCATAAAAGTTCAGTCTTTTGTTACATGAGCTTTTTATTTGCAACAAATTCTCCATACAGATAATTAGACTTTAAAGAAAAAAGTGAGTAGAATGTATCCAAAGACAGATGCCACTGTAAGATCTAGATTTTTATTATTTTTGTGATTGAAACTCATCACTCTAAATATTATAAATGGCTTCCATCTGTTTTATTGTAAAGTGGGTTAAAAATATATCTATGAGCAATCTTTGCTTTAATGATGTAAATTTTCTGCTTAAATGTGAACCATATCACTGAATTTAAAATACAATATAGGTAAATGAAATTAGTGATAAAATGTATTTAGAACTAAAGTATTAGCCTTTTAAACTCTTTCTCTGACTTCTTTAAATTGTCATTGTCAAGAATGTTTGCTATTTTTGCTAGGTATACTTTTAGTATTAAAATAAGCATAAATATATACATATATATGTGTGAGTGTGTCACATGACTTCTCATAGTATCCTATCCAGATATACCTTTCTTGAAGAACATAATATCTAAAGTCTTCGAGAATCCCCTGAGATCGTCTTTGCATACAAAGTTTCATCTACTTTTCAAAATGCTGTAAATTGCATGTAAGCCCTGTGCTTTCCAGTGCCCTTAGACTTTTTAATAATTTATCAAATAAAGTTTGGAAATAGGAGATGTAATATATCCAAATACAGTCAGCTCTTTTCAGGTTTATTTCTAAATAATATAAGTTATTAATAATGTTCTAAAATGTTTCCTGACATCCTACAGCATAATCATGCCAAGGGTATTAAAGCATTCCATTTGTATGTTTCCATGGATACATATCAGGTTATATCTCTAAAGGCCCTACTCAGAGGTCAGGGAGGTGGGAAAGAAGATGGTCTTTTTGCTGTACTTTTGCTCGAACAGACGTAATTCCTTCAAGATTGGAGATTGGTTTTATAGTAAGTATAAAAGTATTGCTATCTTTGCTATTTTTCACTACAATATCAAAACGTTTACATAGTGGAACCTTTTTTTTTTTTTCTTTTTTGGGAGAAGGGTGATCAGGGTCTGTCGCCTACACTGCTAATTTTTTTTTTTTTTT
>CAUYQG010141247.1:0-29311 GCA_963574415.1 Tarsius wallacei
TTTTGACAAGATTCTAGCAAATCAAATCCAACAACACATCTCAAAAATCATCCGCCATGACCAAGTAGGCTTCATCCCTGGGATGCAGGGCTGGTTCAACATCCACAAGACCATGCTTGTAATTAAATACACCAACAGATGTAAAAACAAGAACCACATGATTATATCATTTTATCAAAGGTGGATTTTATCAAAGGTGCAGAAAAAGCCTTTGATAAACTTCAGCATCTCTTCTTGATAAAAACCCTTGAATACCTAGGCATAGAAAGATCATACCTCAAAATAGTAAGTACCATCTATGATAAACCTACAAGCAGCATATTGCAAAATGGACAGAAACTTGAAGCATTTCCCCTGAAAACTGGAAAAGGCAAGGCTGCCCACTCTCACTCCTCCTTGCAACATTGTGTTGGAAGTCCTAGCTGTAGCAGTTTGACAAGAGAAGGAAATCAGGGGTATCCAAATAGGAAAAGAAGAAGGTAAGTTATCCCTCTTTGCTTATGATGTGATCCTATACCTTGAAAATCCAAGAAAACCTGTCAGAAACCTCCTTGCACTGATAAAGGACTTTTGCAAAGTCTTGGGGTACAAAACAAACGTGCAAAAGACAGTCATATTATTATACACCAGCAACAAAACAGGCAGAAAACCATATGAAAAGCACACTTGCCTTCTGAATAGCCACAAACACACAAAAATGAAATACCTTGGCATCTTCCTAACCAGAGACGTGAAACACCTTTATAATGAATACAAAACACTGCTCAAAGAAATCCAAGAAGACACAAACAAATGGAAAAATATTTCATGCTCATGGATAGGAAGAATCAACATTGTTAAGCCTATCCTACCAAAGACAATCTACAGATTCAAAGCAATATTTATGAAATTACCAACATCATTCTTCTCAGACCTGGAAATGACAATATAGAAATTCATGTGGAAACATAAATGACCATGGATAGCCAAAACAATCCTAGTGAAAGAAACAAAGTGGGAAGTAACACATTTCCAGACTTTACAATTTACTATAAGGCTACAATAAACAAATCATCCTGGTATTTATACAAGAACAGGCATAAGGACCAATGGAACAGGATAGAGATTCCAGAAGCAAAACCTCAATTTCTCAACCAACTCATCTTTGACAAAGCCTCCACCAACAACCACTTGGAAGAGGAGAACCTATTCAGTACATAGTGCTGGGAAAACTGGCAGACCACATGCAGAAGATTGAACAGACTCCTACCTATCACCATACACAAAAATCAACTCTAAATGAATTAAAGAACTAAACGTAAAACCTCCAACTATAAAAATCTTAGAAAATGCAGGAGACACCCTTACAGAAATTGGAGTGGGCAATCAATTCCTGATCAAAACCCCAGGTGTCCATACCATAAGAGATAAGAGAGAACTTAAACTGAAAAGCTTTTGCAAAGCAAAAGAAGCCATCAAGAGAGTGGCACAACAGCCCACAGAATGGGAACAAATATTTGCCAACTGTATATCTGACAAAGGACTAACATCCAGGATGTATAAGAAACTCAAATGTGCCGAAAGGAAAAAAACAAACAACCCCATTATAAAGTGGGCAAAAGACATGAATAGACATTTCTCAAAAGAAGATATGTGGGCAGCCAACAGACCATAAAAAAGTGCTCAGCTTCACTAATCATCAGAGAAATGCATATCAAAACTACATTGAGATAGCACTCAACCCCAGGAAGAATGACCATTATTAATAAAATAAACTACAACAGATGCTGGCAAGGATATGGAGTAAAGGGAAAGCTTCTCCACTGCTGGTGGGAATGCAAACTAGCTCAACTCCTCTGGAAAACAGTGTGGTGATTTCTAAAAGAACTAGAAATTGGCCTTCCTTATGACTCAGCAATCCCCTCACTGGGAATATACCCAGAGGAACTCAAAGCATTCTATAAGAAAGGTACCTGCACATGCATGTTTATTGCAGGACTATTCATAATAGCCAAAACATGGAACCAACTGTGCTGGATCCATATGTCTGGATTTTTATATCCATAAAAAACTGGACTGGATTTTTAAAAATGTGGTATATATACACAATGGAATATTATATAGCCATAAAGAAGGACCAACATATGAACTTTACAGCAACTTGAATGGATTTCGAGTCAATAGTACTCAGTGATCTATCACAGAAACAAAGAACAGAGTACCACATGTTCTCATTCGTAAGCGGACCCTGAACATTTACCATAATACTATAAGAAAGGGAGTGGCAGTAGTGAGATTCTGCTGGGTTCTGGGGTAGAGGGAGGGAGGGAGGGAGAACACATCATCAGTGTGGGTACCTGATCTCAAAGTGGAGACCAAAGGGAGGTCCAAACTTAACCTGTATGATGCCCACTTGTTTACGTAATCCTGAATTGTACCCTACCTCTTTAAAATAAAATATATTAATTTTTTTAAAAAGTGTTCTAACGATAATTTATGCCTGCCAGAACTAGGAGGGTCTGGGGTATGAGTTGCAGAATTTAGCTTCCTATATCTAAAATAAATAAACGAATAAAAAGCAAACCCACAGCTTTTCCCTTATTCTTGGTTTTCCTCACCAGAAATATGGACTGTTTTCACATCATATTTAGTAGAAATGATAGTTGTGCATTGATCATATAAAACACATATAATGAAAATTTATGATTTACTTTAGTGAGTAGGTTAATATAAAATGCATACAATTAAGCATATTTTTATTTGATTTGAACAATGAATGTTGATTGGGTTATAATGTGTTTTTATGACTGGCAATTAACATTTGTTAAAACAAAATAAGATTCAACAATATCACTGAAGAAAGAGGCTTTAGAATATTATTTCATTGTGACTCTTCCACATCCCCACCAAAAGTCTCTCAACAAGCTCACACAAACTTTATGCACATGCTTGGGACACACATGCTGCTATGGACTGAATGTTTTTATGCCCCCAAATTCATGTATTGGAACCCGAAGAGTCAGTGTAATGATTTTTGGAGCTGGAACCTTTGGGAAGTGATTAGGTCGTGAGGGTGGAGCCACCATGGTGATTTAGTGCCTTATAGCAGGGGTCTCCAGCTTCCCAGGCTGTGGATCAGTACCGGTCCGTGGCCTGTTAGGAACTGGGCCGCACAAGAGGAGGTGAGCAGTGGGTGAGTGGAGCTCTCCTTCTGTCAGATTAGTAGCACATTAGATTCTCATGGGAACAAGAACCCTATTGTGAACTATGCATACCAGAGATCTAGGTTGTGGCTCCTTATGAGAATCTAATGCCTGATGATAACCCCCACCCCATCTGTGGAAAAATTGTCTTCCATGAAACCAGTCCCTGATGCCAAAAATGTTGGGGACCACTGCCTTATAGAAATAGGAAAGAACTTGCTTCTACCCCCCGTACCCACTCCCCACCATGTGAGGACACAACGAAAAGATAGCTATCTGCAAACCAGGTAGAGTGTCCTTGCCAGACACCAAATCTGCCACCGAATCTGATCTTGAACTTCTCAGCCTTCAGAACTGTGAGAAAGATAAATTTGTTGTTTAAGCCACCTAGTCCACAGTATCTTGTTATAGCAACCTGAACTAAAACACAGCATCACACAAAATTGTACATATTTATACAAATACACAAACTTTTAAAAAATTCTATTTTTTATTATAACTTTATTATTTACTTATTTATTTTTGACTCAAGAGGTACCTGTGCAGGTTTGTTACATAGGAATATTTTGTGATGGTGAGACTCGGGCTTCTATTTACCAACATTCTGTTTTTTAGCTGTCTATAGTGTTTGAAGTAGTATCTCATTGTGGTTTTAATTTGCTTATAATAGTGAGTATAATTTCCCCCTTTTTTTTAGCTAACTAAATATATTTTGTTGTCAAATGTCTGAGTTTTGTATCCATTTTTAAATTGGGAATTTTAGCGTAAATTTATTGGCATTCTGTAGGAGTTCTTTATTCCAAATACAAGTTCTTTGTCAGATATATGTGCTACTATAAGTATTTTTTCCTACTCTGTGAATTTTTTATTCATTTTAATACTTGGTTTCTTTTGATGGACAGACATTTTTAACTGCATTGAAGCCAAATTTATCTATTTTTGTATTATTTGTCGCCTTTGTGTCATATTCAAGCCTATCTCAAGATCACATAAATATTCTCTTTTTTCTTGAAATATTACACTTCAAAATTTTACATATTTGTTTTATAGGTAATCATTTTTTTCTTCATGGATGAATATAGGAGTTTACAAAAATTTCTGCTCATCTTCTTAAATTTTTAGCCTCTCAATCAAGTTGAATGGCAAATGCCAATTAAAATAATTGATTAAGTGGCACTGAATGTTGAACTCTGTAGAATGATAAACTCTAATAAGTTCATCTAGATTTCTAGTTGTTCTCAGGGCAAGACTTTGTCCAAAGCAAGCTCATCTGATAGGGTCAGAGAAGAAGTTATTCCCCTTGTATTCAATATCTAAATTGCTCCGTATACCAAAAGATTGTTCTCTGCCCATGAACGTCTGTTCTAAAACATCCAGAATGACTTCACTGACATATTGGTGCCTTGGTGGGAAGGCTGGGCTTAGCTGAAAACATGAACCAGAGTGATTATCAATGGGCTCTCAAGCATGGCCACCTCACAGTGATCAGACACTCCTTGATCAAGGCAAAAGTTCCATGGCATTTTATGAGCTCCCCTTGGAAGTTACTTATTTTATTTGCTGAAACATTCTGTAGCCTAACTTAGCTCAAAGGAATTGTGCATAGGTCCCACCTCTTAATGAGAGAAGAAGCAAAGATTTTGCATCCGTGTTTAAAATCACCACAAACTTATCCTACATGCGAAATATACTCACCCTCTCCTAAGCCATCCCCCTGGAAATTTCATCCTTTTCCAGCATCGGCTCCTCAAGGTCTAGGATCTCATATGAAATCATGTCCAAGGGCAAATATATTGTTTTGAACTTATTTCCTGGGGCACAGTTCCACTTGTTCTTGAGAATTGTGAGCTGGAGGAACAATGCCTTGTCTCCCAATACATGCACATGCATGACACTGTGATGGTATACACTGGACACTCCCATGCAAAGAGATGTGGCAGTCACTAGTAAAACAATTTTTAAATTCAGCTGTGTACATATTGTCAATTTATGTACAGGGCTTAGTCCTGCTCTATGCCAATAATTATCTACAATTCTTGATTCTTCCCTCTCAGTAATCCTTTCTTTTCCTGAAACATAGCCAGTTTTGTAGCTAAGTAACAGTGTAGCTTGTTTTTTGCCCATAGAAGCTTGGGGTTTCCAAAGTCTTGTTACATTTTTTGTTGCCTCTATCCTTTTTAGTCTAAGTTGATGTGTTTTCTTTGAAAATTTTTGAGATCTCTTATGTATCAATTTGCAAATCAACTCCATTAGGCAAATGCCATATACACATATCAGGATATATCTATATCTTGGGCTCCTTGTAAGTCTGCTGTGGGAAGCACCCTTAATTGTCTTAGAAGCACTTTTGTCTAGCTAGAGGGTCTGAAGCATGCTCTTAATGTTCTTAGAAGCTTTCCGTATAAATTAAAGTGAGTTTGAGGCACTGACTTAAATCTTTATGCCATTTTAAGAAAGGATTCTACAGCAAGATTGAGATTCCTTGAGGTTGTGTTTCATTTGCAGCGCTCTGAACTTGATCTTTTCCTTGAGGCTATCTCTTTGATAAAATTGTATTGCTTAGAAAGATTGTCCTAGGCCTTTTGCATTTTCTCCAAGTTTTATTCAAAAATTGAACAGTTTTTTTTTTGATGCATGACACTCTGTCATCCGGACTGGAGTGCAGTAGCATAATCATGGCTCATGGCAGCCTCAACTTTCTTGCCTCAGGTGATCCCCTTGTCTCAGTCTCCTGAATAGTTGGGGTTACAGGTACATGTCACCATGCTTGGCTATTATTATTTTTTTAATGTAGAGTCAAGGTCTTGCTATGTTGCCCAGGCTGGTCCAGCATTCAGGCAGAACTTGACTGTGTGCTTCTTTTGCTTCTTCAAGGTGACTCCATGACATTCTCCTGGAAAAATGACTGGTTATGATCGTTGCTTTCAATCACATATCTGGCATGTTGACATGGATGGCTGGAGGCAGGACTCAACTGGAAGTGTTGACCAGACATAGCTTCTCCAGCATGCCATTCTTAGGGTAGTATGACTTTATATGAAATCTCAGAGTTGGAGTAGTGAATGTTCTATTGAAGAAGGAAGAATGTACAGTCTTTTAGTTATTTTTAAAATCTTGGAAGACACAGAGTCAATTCTGAAGTACCTCTTGGTCAAAGCCATCATAAGCCTACTCTGATTACAGGGAGGTCTCATAGAGTCCCCCACTTCTCAGTTGGAGGAGTGCTAATGAACTTGCTGCCGTGTTGAAAACCTGCTCCATAGGCTCAATCCAGTTGTGTGTGTGTGTGTGTGTGTGTGTGTGTGTGTGTGTTGCTTCTCTGAACATGAAGTCTGAGGATGGATCTGCTTGGAACTCTCCGTCTTGGCATTTCCTTGGCACAATGGAAATTTCATTCTCTGATCTTTCCTCTGTTACCTCAAAGTATACAGAATTTGTATCAAAGTTTTTTTTTTTTTGAAAAATATTCTAGTAGTAGTACAGATTTGACTTTCTGTATTTCTTACTAATCTTAAGGAAGTTTAATTGTAACAAGTGTTGAAAGTCTATCTATGGCCTCAGGTTTTCATCTGGAACATGAAGCATAAGCAAAATTTATAAACCATGTACAGAAGTAAAGAGATAAATTAATTTTTAAAGACATATTCAATTTAGGGTACCTGAGGGATAGTAATAGAAAGATACCTAATTGCTATTTAGAGTCATGAATAAGAGTTATTTATTGAAATGTGAACTTTAATATTGTACTAGGCTCAGCTAGTTGCTATGAATAAAAGATGTTAGTTTTTTTTTCTTCTTCTAACCCATTCCTTAATTAAAAAAAAATATATTGGCCGAGTGCAGTGGCTCATGCTTGTAATCCCAGCCCTCTGGGAGGCCGAGACAAGAGGACTGCTTGAGTCTAGGAGTTTGAAACCAGCCTAAGCAACATAACAAGACCTTGTCTCTACAAAAAGACTCAAAACTTACCTGGGGCCAGGCATGGTGGCTCAAGCCTGTAATCCCAGCACTTTGAGAGGCTGAGGCAAGAGAATTGCCTGAGCCCATGGGTTTGAGACCAGCCTGGGCAACATGGTGGGACCTTGTCTCTACAATAAATCAAAAAATTAACCAGGCTTGGTAGTGCATGCCTGTAGTTCCGGTTACACTGAAGGCTGAGGTGAAAGGATCGCCAGAGCCCAGCAGATTGATGCTGGGGTGACCATGAGCATGCCACTGCACTCCAGCCTGGGTGACAGAGTGGAACTACAACTTAAAAAAAAATTAGCTGGATGTGGTGGTATGCACTTGTAGTCCCAGCTACTCAGGAAGCTGAGGCACAAAAGGATCACCTGAGTCCAGGAGGTTGAGGCTGCGGTGAGCTGTGATTGGGTACATCCTGGACAACGCAGTGAAACCTCATCTCTACAAAAACTTTAAAAAAAATTAACTGTGCATGGTGGCATGTGCTTATAACCCCATTTACTCAGGAGGCTAGGAAGATCATCTGAGCCCAGGAGTCTGAGGCTGTGGTGAGCCATGATCATGCCACAGCACTCCAGCCTGGGCAACTGAGTGAGACTCTGACTCAAAAAATATGTGTGTGTGTGTGTGTGTGTGTGTATATGCTTAAAGAAAAGGATACAGGGTTTCTACTTCGTCTAGTTCACAGTCTAGTTAGGTATTATTAAATCAATATCTTATAACTCATTATTATAAGTTATGTTAGAACCCTAAAGATTTATAGAAAACTGGAATGTTTATTTTTTAAAAAAATTACTTGTTATTAAGAAAAAGATTGCAAGGCCAAGTTGTAGGAGAGGAGAGAGGAAGAACTGCAAAAGAAATGGAAATTGATCCTAGTTGTTCTTTGATTCTGTTACTTTTACTCATTCAGTTATTGATTTAATCATTTATGTTTAAGTCCATCCATCTGAATTTTGTTTATGTTTGAATCCATCCATCATTAGAATTTTGAATTTCTTTCTTCTCATTCAGGTGTCTTGGTTGTAAACAACAGAAATCCCCCACTGACTAACTTAAGCAGAAGATAAAGTTATTTCTAGAAAACTGTGCGGTTCATAGTGTCAAGGGCCTGAATTCAGAAAACAAGGCTTGAAGACATCACAGACCACAGCCAGGTAGGTGATAAAGCTTGTTCATGGTCTT
This sequence comes from Tarsius wallacei, assembly GCA_963574415.1. NCBI lineage: Eukaryota > Metazoa > Chordata > Mammalia > Primates > Tarsiidae > Tarsius > Tarsius wallacei. Next base: position 8,331 of record CAUYQG010141247.1, read on the forward strand.
CCACAGACACCACTTAGAATATTCTTTGTCTCATATGTTTTGTTTTCTTTCTTGTGGATTTATAGTCCTAAACTGGAGCCTCTGGTTGACCACACCTAGATCTCATACTTTCCCCCTAAATTCTAGATGTCAGAAAATGAGAATTTCTGGTCTCAAATGGCTTCTATCATCCTTGACTATTGCCAAGACTCTCATACTGGAGTTTTCACCAAAAGCCAGGAGGGTATTTGGATGCTGGACTACTAAAAAACAAATAAGTTGTAAACATTTGTCAGACTCTATATTTTTTGCTAGAGATGAGTAGTGAGCAAGACATTTCCCCTGCTCTAAAGAATCTTACATTATGGTAAAGAAAATATATGAGAAATTACTGATTTATTGTTTAACACAGGACATAGCTACTGAACCAAGTAGAGACATCACTGGCTTATCCTAATCTTTGGGAGGCAGCAGTCAGTAACAGAAAGCTTCCTGGAGCACTTAAACTTGGAATGAAAGCATAAGTAGAAGTTAACTGATGATAGAAGTGTTGAAAACAGGCAATCATTTAATAGAGATAACACAAGTTAAGTTTTAGGGGAGAGAGAGAAAGTAACTCATTCAGGCAACTTTTAGATGTTCAGAGGTAATAATTTTATAGTAGAGTGAAGATTGTAGAGAGGAACCAGATCATGAGTAATCTTTTACGCCATGCTAAGATGTTTGGACTTTATCTCAAGGGAATGGGGGAGGGTGTCTTTGGAGGGTTTTAAGCAGGACAGGAGAGTAGTTTTATTTGGTCTTTAGAAAAAAATACTCCGGGCTATTCTGTGGGGAACATGTTGAAGAATGCAAAGCTGGAGGCAAAGAGCAGTTTGGAGGGTGTTTTAGAGAAAGGTCTAGAGATTGAAAAAGAATAGGCTGGGTCTATTACTTGTGTTATCAATTTGGGCATTCTTTTATTAGAAAGCCATATTTTTTTTCTTAGTACAATTGGATGCAAAGTTATGCTATTCTAAGTGACATTTAATTTGTTTCATTTCTTATTTCTCAAATTCCCTATCAGGTTAGATTAGTAGAAATGTTATTTTATTTTATTTTATTTTTATTTACCAGTTGCTAGAGCTTTTTGTTCTGCAGTTAAGTTTACCAGCAAGATTGTAGCTGGCCATACACAATACTATCTGGCACTGTTTCAGAGTACATGACTTCATATCAGAGAACAATGTACTGTAATTTAGTCCTGATCAATTTTAAAATTTTCAAAAATATTTTCTATTCTTACTAAGCTTCATTCATCGGAACATGATGATTAAACAAGAAAGTTATTTAAATTCCACATTTAATAATCAGCTCTGATAATGATAGTAAGTTGAATTTCCAAACTTGATATATTATGATATTACAATGATACTATGGATTTTGGTACTTGTATCCAGCTTTAACCACCAAATGTTTGAGAAGTCCTCTAATATAAATTTAGCATTGCATAATAACCTAGAGGAACGTTTCTAGAACACAAAGAGAATGCTCATTATTTTTCTATTGTTAAATTCTAATTTAAATAGATAACACAATTACCAAGTCCTTCAAAACTTAGTTAACTACAGTACAGTAACTTACAAATCTAAATGTCCTTTGAACCATCCCTCATATCAATAATGCATACCCTTATTCCATTTTTCTTTTCTTTCTTTTTTTTTTTAGAAAGCAGGATTTATTGAGAGGATAGAGAAACTCCAACAGTGGGAGAGGCCCCGAAGGGGTTGCCCTTATTCCCTTTTTCTTTACACGAGAATCTTTTTTTTTTTTTTTTTTGAGTTGGAGTCTCACTCTGTCGCCCAGACTGGAGTGCGGTGGCCGAGAGCGGCCCCCGCAGCCTGGACCTGCTGGGCTCCCGTGATCCTTCCGCCTCAGCCTTCCAAGTAGCTGGAACTACAGGCGCGCGCTACCATGCCGGGCTGATTTTTTTTAATTTATTGTAGAGATGAGGTCTCGCCAATTTGCCCAGGCGGGTCTCAAACCCGCGGGCTCAGGCAATCCACTCATCTCAGCCTCCCAAACTGCGGGATTACAGGCTGAGCCACTGAGTCCGGCTTACACGAGAATCATAAAGACAGAGGAAAAATGTCCAAATTCTAAACTGCTATTTATTCAAATTATACATAAAGATTTGCTGAAATGGTATATTCTATGGTAAGCAGGTTTATGCAAATCTACTACCAAAGGTCAAAGAAGTAGAGAGACCAAAGAAAAGACTGACAAATCCAGTTTCTCAAAAAGAAACATTTAATAAAGACTTATAAACAGAAACCGTATCTCAGGCAGCCATGAGACAAGGTGGTGTATCTCTGAACTATTATCTCTAAGACTCAGAGCTTTTATACCATTGAGAAGGAACATGTAAAACAATTGAAGTCAATACCTCAGGGAAAGGCATGAATGCTATGTGAATTATGGTCAAGGTTGTTTTGCCACAAGGGCAGGACTTAGGGTAACAGTAGGTAACAGTAGATAAAGGAAAAAATCTTAGAGGCATTCCTAGAACATGGATTAACTCAAAAGTCAACATAGCAGATTAGCATCCAAAAATGGCCTCTCCATTTTTGTGATATACTCTTATAATTTTCATACACACACAAACACACACACACACACACACACACACTTTTGTCTTTTAATTCTTTCAACTGTGGCTAAAAAAAAACCCAGTGAATTTCTAAATACCTTATTTAAAAATTCCTATATTTGGCATTATATAGAATAATAAAATGCTTCACTGAAGTTTTCTTTAAAGATTTTTTAAAAACAACTTAAGTCACACAGGTGTGTATATACACTCTGACAATTTTATACTTTGTTTCCTTTGGAAGAGAAGGAATTGATTCTAGAGCATCTAAAATCTCCATTAACATTGGCTTGAAGAAAAAATCCAGCAGAATCACACTTAAAAAAAATACTTTAGGCATACTAGATAAACACTCTTTCATCCAATACTCATGTTTTTAAAAAATGAATCTAAGTCATAGAGAGAGGAACAAAAGAATGGAAACAGTTCTGAGTTGTAATAGAAGTATAGGTCAATTTATATTAAGACCACAGATTAGTTAAAAAATATTAAAATAAATGCAAACGTAGTTGATCCTTCTTATTGAATGCAGTGTTCTAGAGAAACCACACCCAGTTCTGATCTATTACCTCAGGCTCAAGACCTATATTTTTTATTTCTACCTGATCCTCAGTACTTAAAACAGTAATTTTCCCATATGACTAAATTTTCCCAACATATTATCTCAATGTGTACCTGGAGATTTTATTTGTCAGTCATGAGTGAAAGGGAGGTATAAGATCCCACCTCATACTATCTCATCATGTTTTCCATAGGAGTTTTCTAAGTAGCATGATTTATTTGCAAAGTAGCTTTTCTGATTACCAAAATTACCAGTAGAATATTTTCTCTCACTCTAAGTAAATAAACCTTTAAGAAATTATTCTGAATCAAATTATTCTGAATCTGGACTGAGAAAGCAGAGGGAAAATATGCAGTAACTATTTTATGTTTATTTTGCATCACACATTGTAAAGTGCTAAGAGAAGAGCAAATGCTTTAATTAAAAGGAACAATTTTCTTAGGAAAAACAATCGCTATGTTTGCTAACTGAATCTAATGTGTTGCATAGCCAAACCACAACTTTAATATATGCCATCTTTTTAAACGCCAAATCCACCAGCAGCAGTTGTGACTGCATATTTATTCCATGTAATTGATAGAAATGTTTAATTAAGTATTATGAAGGGTAATTCTCTAGCTTTCTCTGTCAGACAAATTGAAGCCACCACTAGCTTCCGAGATTATTCTTGTATAATTAAATAAAAACACCCAAAGAACAGAAAAGCAACGCTATGAAGTTCAAGATGGTTTTAAAGTACTTTTGTTTGTAAAAACCCTGGGTAAGAGTTTCCCTTGTTGTTTCTTCTAATTTCTCTCTCTCTTTCTTTTTCTCTCTCTACCTCCCTCCCTCCCTTTCGTCTTTGTTCACCATGTATCTATCATGTGAAATGACTACAGGGCATAAGAAGTGAAAAAAATATGGACCTATCATCAGTTTGTGGGCTACTTATAAGGGATTAACGTCTAATAAGTAACACAGATAATAAATACCATAAGGGAGAAGAAAGTAAATTATATTTTCAAATTGAAGGAGAGATTTTTATCTTTTTTTTTTTAAATTCCATTCAAAGTGATTCAGGCTTAAAAATTTTTCTGTTTAAATAAGTAGACATTCTTCACTGATTTATTTTAAACTCTCTCACTTGCCTGATAGAAGGTAGGTATTTCATTAGTAATCAAACTTTAAATAGACCACCTGTCACAGTGTATACTATCAATAAGTCATAGCCATATCATCTTCAGGTTAAATATTCATTTATGCACTTTATTTCAGCAAATGAGCTTTAAATGGCAAACTTATGATTCCTTTTTAAAAATTACATTTTTGGAAAAAAGATCTTATACAAGTGTACAAATATCAGGCAATATACTAAAATATATAGTTTAAAAAAGAAACTGTCCCCCGCGTTCTTCCTCACCAACCTTCTGCTCCCACATCATTCCTCAGAAAAACTATTTCAAACTATTCTAGCTGGGATTTACCTCCATGTCTTTAAATGACAAGATTATCTTGTATTTCTTTTTGGAAGAAAAGATGGTGAAGATGACAACTTGAAAGTTTTCTATCATGTACATCTATTTGGTCTGTTTTCAGAAAACTAGTTTTCATTTGGTGATCTGAAAAATTAATTTATATATCAGCCTTTCCAAATAAAGATGTAGTACACTTTTTCCACTGAACAGACAACCAATTTTTTCTGGGTGTCAATTTAATTTATAGAAATTATTTGTGCAAAGTAGATAATTAATGATGTCAGAAGGGCAAATGTTTTACCTTTATTATGTTTGCTCTCTGAAAAACAATAATGACATGCCAGGAGCTCTATTTTGCTAAGCAAAAACACATCTTGAATGTGAATGTTGTTTTCTAACCAAACCCATATATCTTTCCATGACTGAATCCTGTGATAGTATACTCCATGAAAATGAACTGCCATTACATGTAGCATCAAGGCTGAATTCCCTTGCTGGGTCTGCTTTCCCACACTCAACCTATCAGATTCCACTAATCCCCATGATGGATAGTCTCATTAAGTTTTTCTGTTTTTCTTCTGTTCCTTAAATAATGCTTGTTTTATCTCTATGGTTTTGAAAATGTGTTTCCTAAACTGTTCCATGGTATCTTAGATCCATGGTGTGTCACTAGAATTCCATGGTCAAAGGTATTCAGGAAATGCTATAATGTATCCCTCTCTTGGAGATTCACAAGGTGCAAGAGTATACTGAAGGCTCTGATAATTACTACAATATTAAACACACACACACACACACACACACACACACACACACACACAATGTGTTTTATTTTGTTTAAATCAGACTTCCCCCAGCTTGTTTGAACTAGAACACTTTTGTTTTGCAGAACACTTATTAATAGCCTGCAAAATGCTGATGAACGGAGAACTGGTTCTGGAAGTATTGTTTTGTGCTATTCCTTTGTCTGTAATGTTCACTAAATTTTTCTGTTACCACTTTTTGTGAAAATGTCATTCATTCTATAATAATTGTGTTCTAGGTTGGGTGCAGTGACTCATGCCTATAATCCCAGCACTTTGGCAGGCAAAGGCAGGAGGACTGCTGAGCCCAAGAGTTTGAGACCAGCCTGGGCAACATAGTGAGACATCTTTACAAAACAAAAAACAAAAAAACAAAAAATTAGCTGAGTATGATGGCGAACACTGTAGTCCCAGCTGCTCAGACGCTGAGGTGGAAAGATCACCACCTGAGCCCGGGGAGTTGAGGCTGTGGTGAGCCATGATTATGCTACTGCACTCCAGCCTGGGTGACAGAGACCTTGACTCAAAAGAAAAAAAAAAGTGTTTGCTTCCATAGAAAGATGTATGACATTTGAGTAAGTAGAGAAAGGAGAAGGGCATTGTGGGTAGAGGAATTACAAAATACTTCTACATTATTTGTCAAGCATTGTCAGTATATTACCTTCTCGTCTCAACTATAGTTTAAGCTTCTTGAGAGCAGGGATTGTTTTTTTTTAAAACTGCAAACCAGACTCAATATAAGTTTCCAAATTATCCTGAAATGCCAGGTGTCATTCTGGTAGTTTCACCTCAAAAAGATGTAATGCCACATAAAAAAGATCTAGTGAAGGATTGAGGACAAGGAGTTACTAGATGAAGTCAGAGTTAGAAACATTAGTTTGAGGGGAAAATTGATTTTTTTGTTCAAATCTGGAAAAATCAGCCCAAGAAGATATTATGTGTGATTTGAGTGAAGTAAGTATAGGAAAAAATTAAAGGAAAACACTGTAGAGTCACTAGCTGATAGCTGAAACAGAAAACATAAATGAACTTAAAGAGGTTTAAGACAGATTTAGAAATGACATGATTCATCTTAAGAGAAGCGGGGAATACACTATTATTTTTCAATTGCCAAGAGAACAATTTTTTTTTTCCCAACTGGCCAGAAGCTCTTCCTGGAATGACAACTTTCCTAACATGTTTCAGAGGACTATCACTATTAGCTGTGCAACCTTACGCCATTAGTTACACTTCTCTGTGCTATAGTTTCTTCATCTGTAAAAAGAATGATAATAGTGCTTATGTCATAAAATGTTATAAAGATTAAGCAGCTCCTGTCTCTCATAAGGGTTAGATTTTTTTTTTATTTCCCTGGTAACTATTAATGATAGTATTAGTGTCTGACATTTGGTGAGTTATTCACATAAATTTTATTACTCACTTTCATTATCTATTCACAATCCTTACAATATGAATAACTAAACAATATTATTATCTTCATTTTACAGATATAGAAATAGAAGCCTAACTAGCTTAGAAAATTTCTCAGTAACTAGTGGATCTGGATTTGAATCCAGAGAGTGTAATTCTGAGAAGTCTGATTCTGTTTGTTTGTTTATTTGGTTGGTTGGTTGGTTGGTTTTGAGTCTCACTGTGTTGCCCAGGGTGGAGTGCAGTGGCATGATCATAGCTCACTGCAGCTTTGACCTTCTGCGCTCAGGTGATTCTTCTACCTCAGCATCCTGAGTAACTGGGACTACAGACACGCACCATCATGGGCAGCAAATTTTTCTATATTATTGTAGAGACAAGGTCTCCCTATGTTGCCTACGCAGGTCTGGAACTCCTGGGCTCAAGCAGTCCTTACCCCTTGGTCTCCCAAAGTGCTGAGATTATAGGCATGAGCTACTGCACCTAGTGTAAGTCTGATTCTCAATCAGGACACGCTCTTCTTTGACGTGTGGCTTCCTGTCCATGGGCTTGATCTGCCAGGTGTGTTAAAACTTGCTTCCTTTACTCCTAGGAGGAATTTTTACTTTAATGTGTGTGTTGTTATAATGAGAAACATTTAAAAAGGAGAATGGTTGGTCCTTGGCAAGGGCTGATGGACTGAAGAACAAGATACATTTGTTTTAAACATTTTGATTGGAAAGACTTTTGCATCCTTATCTGATAGCGACCACCTTTCACACCAACCTTCAATCCTGTGAAATAGTCAATGCACTTTTGTGTCTTGACAACTGTTATTCCATCTATCACAAACTCCTCTCTACGCCATATTCTTTTCTACTTCTCCAAGACTTATTCCTGCTCACTTAGCAGAGTGGAGTTTGTGAAATAAATAATCATTTATGCTCCCACATGTATTTTGCATATCTGAATTGTGATTCTTATCAATTTGGCTAAAACTAGCCCTGTGCTGGTAAGGCTTGCTACAAGGTAGGCTTATTGGGAGTGCTACAAGGACTTTTGCTTATTATTATTATTATTTTGTCTCCATTGCCTAACATGTGGTCTAACTTCATAATCATTCAATCAGTGTCTGTTGCATTAATGGAACAAAATCTTAAGTTATTATTCAAATTATTATCTTTAGTGTGAAGTTATTTCCTTGAATTGTGAAGATAGAACATGGGTTTGAACTTCATTTGTAGTACTTATGATTTGCAGCTTCTCTTTGATGGTGGTATTATATTTTTGACAATGAGAAAACTTTTTTTTTTTAAACAAGAGCTAAGAATTAATCAATCTTGTGTATCCATTAAGATCTAGATTGAAATTTTGCCTGAGACCAATATTTTTTTAATTGATAACTTGGTCCTGTGAGTGTTGTTGATGCTCATATGTATATAAAAAGAAGAATACAAATGCAAGTGATCTGTGAATGATTTGACAACTTTCCAGTGTTATAGATATTGTATTATTTAAATTCTTCCTTCACATTCCGATGGTTTCTTAATCACGCATGGTATGAAAGACTTTCCTAGACTTCAGCTGAAGCGGGTCTGATTAGGGAAGGAAGATTTTTTACATATTCTAAGATTTTAAAAAATATACAAGGTTAGTTATCCAGGAAATTATTGTCTGGGAGTATGATTCTAGTTGAAGATTTTGATTTATAATCATTGGACCTTATATCAAAGAAGAGAATATTCCAAGAATACAAAGGTGTCATGAATATGATTTAAAGATTTTTTGAGTTAAAAAGATAAAAGAATTGTAATCTTAAAATATTCTGCAGTCTGATGTATTTTATTCGTGTCTTTTTTATCATTAGTCTTCCTTAACATGTTTTTTTAAATTGCAATAATTTCTGGAATGTTAATATCCTAATCAAAATTAGTGGTACCCTACTGAAAGGAACCAAATGTATGACTAAAGTTGCAGTATCAATATTCAGATATTTCACTGTATTTACAAAGCTTAAAAAATATATAGGTTCTGGGATCTGGCAGATTCATGAGTAGTTTCTTTTCTCTTTATTTTTTCCTCTATTAAGCTAAATTACCCATGAATTATAGCTATTTATAAATTTAGTAAATTTCCTATTGATAGTGTATTAATCATTTAACATTTTTCAATGAAATTTACTCATTATGTGAGGCATTTTGGCCAAGTTCCTGTAATCATGACAACCAGTTGTTGGTATTAATAATCCCAGAGTCATAGATTTATTCCCAGAATTTATCCTTTAGTGTTACACTATCTTAGGCTTTCAAGAATACTCAGGCCAGTGTTTCCTAAGTGCATGTTTCACAGAAACCACAAAAGGTAATACAAATGAATTCATCAAATTGATCCTCAGCATTGGAGTAAGGAGGGCACACCATTCCAGGATTCTCAAAGTGTGGTCTGTAGGCTTCTGCTTATGAATCCATAAAGTGCTGTTAAAAAGGTAGATTTGGGAAACCATAAAGCCAATCTACTGAATTAGCTCCTCCAGGAGTCTTAGAAACTGCATGTCATTTAAGCAAACCAATTGTAATTGGCTCGCTTTGGGAGATAAAGAAAATAATGCATCGTGACTTATAAAGGTCAGCAGATTAACATTAAAGTTATTAGTGATTAAATATTTGATAATTTACTGTTTTCTTAAAATCCCAATGATTTTTTAAATCATCCATGGAGCAGACTTTCCTAGACTTTTATTTTGTATTGTGGTTAAAAATCACATACATGAGATCTACCCTTCAATCATATTTTAAACAGCAACCTTCCATTTGCCCCTCTAGGCTTTCTTAGACTTTTGATACAGCATGTCTGACTGGAAAAGAGGAATGCTCTTTATTCATTCATTAGGCATAGAGTCATAAATTCAAATTGTCCTTTCAATTTAGTGGTCTAAACAAATAGGTAGCAATAGCATATTTGTATTTTACTTTTCTTGAAATTATCATTTTTTAAAAACTAATATTATCTAATTGAAAGTTGTGCTGTATGTAGAAAGAATTGGAATGATTGACAGAATCTAAAATTTAGTCAATCTGGGAAATGGAAGAAAAGCACATTAGTTGTACATTGTTTTCTCTTCTATATAGTAAGGTAGACAAGTAATAGAGACATTTAAACAAGAAAGAGCATTTTATATTTACATACGATCTCACCTTTCTCTGAAGCCACTTTCATTGCTTTCTTAAATTGGGTAGATATATAATTATAATCTCTTTGATGTCAGTGACTGTGATTCATATTAACCATACACAATTGACATCATTTCCATTCAGCCTTTTGCAAATGTGTTAATTTATATAGCAATAAGCAAATATGTATTGATGATTTGTTAAACATATGCAAGATACTGCTAGTAAATAGTAGGTAAAAATGATCTTTACACTCAAGAAACAAACAGTATGGAAAACGTGATGATGCTTGCCCTGCATTATTTGACTTTTTAGGGTAGAATTAGGATCAAGACTCAGATTTTTCTGAAACAAAACACAAATCTACATTTTGAGATTGTGTCTTTTGGATAGGAGATAGAGATGGAGAGAGAAAGAGAGTTGAAGAGAAAGAGAGAAGAAAAGAGAGACACCATCCATTAAACAGCGCTTTCTGGAGTTGAAGTTCAGACACTTTAAAAGGAACATATTGACCTTTCCCTCCTTTTTTATGCAAATGAGAGCAACGGGCAGTGAACGAATTACAAATCCAACAAGTACACAATAGGAACAGAGATTTTATAACCCTTTGAAATTGAAGACTTGGGGGGTCATTGCTTTGACACTTTTCAGTCTCATCCTATAAGCTGCTCTTTTCATTTTCATTTCTTTGGAATCCATGGTTTTAGACAAATGTGCAGAGGATTTTGCTAAATTATAAGGGCAACTCATTTTAAAGGTTAAAGGATGAGATGCAATTAGCCTCTAAATTCAGACCTGATTATTGAAGTCAGATTATCCTTTGGTTTAGAACAATGTAACCAGACATTTTAATGCACAAATGTGTCCACTAGTGGACAATTAGAGTTGTCAGTTTAAGTAGTCAGTTGAAGAGGCAGGTTAAACTGAAATTGGTAGTGTCTCTGTGACCTTGTGCTTGGAAACCTTTCTCTGGAAATACAATCGTGAGCTTTGAATTGGTGAGGGATGTAGCAGAATCTAATTACCGCTAAAGTGCCAATGTCTACACTCTTTTCATATATATCACAAACAACTGACCCATGAAAGGACAGATACTGGATGGATATTCTTAAAAGGCAGCAATAATTGGTACTCAGGTAACCAGGAGGATCAAGCAATTTCTGTAGCCTATAATATGCTTTTGAAATAGAGTTCTGATGGGGGAGACAGAATGATAATAGAAAACATTGTTTTCTTTACTTTCACCTCTCTCCCGTTTTATGTGCATGAACAGAAAGTTTGGAAGGATAATTCTGGTTCTCACTTGAACATGAAAATAGCAACTTCCTATCTGATAGCCAATTAGTCATTTTTAATAATCTTTACTCACTCTGAGGCACTTTGTCCAATGTGTCTGCCACTATGGTAACTAATTATTTGGAAAGTGCATTAGGCTAAAAACAAACATTTGTGTGGGAAGAAAACTGCTTTTCCCATTCACATTTGTATTAAATTGAGTGAGTGGTAATGGGAGGTGAAATGAGAGATAATTAACCCATATTAGCAAGAGTTTCTCAGAGTAATAGTCTGGGCAAAGAATTCCTAGTCCAAACTCAGCCTTTAAATGGTAACTGGGGACACGCCAATTCCAAGACAAGCAAGAGAACAAAGGCAGGGACTTTAAATGGTTGTGGCCAGCTAATCTGAGAAAGAAAAAAAATCACCATTTTGATTCAGATTCAGTACTGAAGAGTAGCTGTAATATATTCTCTTGTTTCTATGACAGAATTAGTCTTAGTAATTAGATGTCATATCATTTAATTTTGCACTTTGACTTGTCTATAAGCAATTTTGTATGTTCTTAAGAAACACAAATGTAAAAATGGTTATGAAGGAAAAAATTTTAAATATGAGCAGATTCATTCATTATACTATAAATAGTTCCCACATTAAAGCTGCATCAATTTACTCCCCTTTCCCTTTTCCTAAAATATTTTATTTTGCTTCTTTGTAACCTCATTGGAGGGTATTTTTCTCTACTACCATAAAAAGTTAAGTCCAAAAACATATGAATAAGTTAAACTAGATAAAGACAATTGTTAGCCAGGAATTAATCAAGACTTTGCCTTAATTAAAATTTATGGTGTATAAAATAATTTTATTGCTAAACTTGTGAGAGTGGATTGGATGACATTTTCAGCTCTTTATCTCCCACATGAAAACCTAATAAATTTTTAGTAAATTGGAAGATAGTATTTACTTCAATTCTTATTTAAAATTAATTTATAGACTATTTATTTACAATTTAATCAGATGAGACAGATGTTATTTTTTCATAAATTATTTCCTTAGCTATAGGGATATTGGAAATCCTCTGGAAGAGAAAACTGAGCTCCTTTAGCTATTCCCATGGCTCTTAGTCTACATGTTACATGCTGTTTTGTCAAAAGATGAAGTTGAATGAAATAAGAACATATATATAATGAACTACATTTGTATATTGAGGTGCTCCAATGAAATTTTATTGTTATAAAATTCTAAATAGCTAGATTGCCAAGGTGAGAGAAATTTTTATTTATTGCATATTACTTAACTGAAACTGAACTAGAAGGACTTTTTTCTTGGTTTCAATTTTGTTGCTAGAGTCTTAAATTCAAAATTTCTGCATCTTTTTCTTAAAATGCACTAATGTAAATTTTAATTGCATTTTTTGGTGAGACTTTTTTTGGGCAATGAATCATAGTTCTGAAAAGAATTTTTATTGCATAATATTAGAGATATAAATGATAAAGAGAATGAAGGTAAATGTGCTCTGAATCTTGGAACAGAAATTTGCAAACTCTGTAGCAGCCTCACATTCTTGAGGCATGGATGATTCAGTAAACAATTTGTCTCTCTCAAATATGTCCTATGTTTCAAATAATGTAATTCTCTGTAATGTAATGTAATGGATAATGAATTATATATTCATTTATAAGTGCTGCTGAATTCACTGTAATGTGGTCATGTCATTTACAAAAATTCAGTTAAAAGTGTAACTATTATTTATTATGTATTGAGAAGACTAGTCAATAGTATCTTAAAATGATGATGGAGCGATACTTAGTGACTATTAATTATAGCTCAGATACTTTTCTAAATACTTTTTATTTTCTCATTTAAATTATCATTAAACTTATGGCATAGGTAGATTTACTTCCAATTTACAATTAGAGAAACCAAGGTACAGAGAGATGAATTATCTAGTCCAGGTTCACATAGCCAGGTATTGGTGATTAAGGAGATACTAAAAATTAGCTTCCTGCTTGAAAAATTTGGGATCCACTGCTCTAGATGACAATGTAATTAAAATAAAAATCCTTGGGAGACTTTGTTTTGGTCATTTGTCACCTGCTAAAGTTCGAGGAGATAAGAAGTCTGGTTGGTAATTAGGAATAATTGGGCTTACGTCAGCTGCAGTTTATACCAACTTGGTATGATAGAGAGGTCTATTTATTGGTCTCTGTGGCAATCGGAAGATGCATATTGATGGGAGACATAACCGTGTCACATGGAGTGTGTCTGCTTAGTATTCCTTGAGAATACCTGCTTTTAGCCCTGTTTGAGGTATTCAGCACTGTAGCAGTCATAGTCCCTGAGGTCTCAGCAGAATCCAGGCAGTTGTTTGCCAGGCAGTCCTGAAATAACTGTTATTTATTTATAGCCTCTGGCACTGTCTGAAACATTCTGCAACACAACTAGGTTAACAACTTCAAGTTAATGTAAACACTCCAAAAATGAAAGCACTGGTGCTGAACTGCAAATATGGCCAGGCAAAGAAGAGGAATGGGAAGAAGTGAAGGCATGGGCCACACACAGATGCCAGAATTCAGGTGACATTCTCTTAAGGGAAGTTTGAAAATGACTGGTTGTTGGTGAGTGTTTGAAGCTCTGAAGGGTGTCACTGTAGGCTTGTTGCCTTCACCATTTGGGTATAGCTGTTATAGATGAAAGGAGCAGGACAGAGACATTTCATGAGAGAATATTCTACTCAAAACGTTGAGCCACTGCTCAAAACTCTGGCAACTCACAGTCAATGCCAGTCTTTGCTTGTGGCCTTCATCATTTGCTATCATCTGGGCTCAACACTATTTTTTATTTACATGATTTCAGCCACAGGGCCACTTGATGTTCATTGAACATGACTGGATGCTTTACTCTCTATCCCCTTTGCCTGATATTGGCATGAGTCACTCCCTTATTTCTTTCAGATGTTAGCTCAAATTCCATCTTATCAGTCCATTTTGTGTGGCTATTAAAGAAATATGTGAGGCTGGATAATTTATAAAGAAAAAAGGTTTATTTGGCTCACATTTTTGCATGGCACTGGCATATTCTGGGCTTCTGGTGAAGTCTCAGGAGGCTTACAGTCATGGTGGCAGGCAAAGAGGGAGTAGGCCTATCACATAGTGAGAGCAGAAGCAAGAGAGAGAGAAGGCAGTGCCAGACTCTTAAACAACCAGCTCTCACGTGAACTAATAGGATGAGAACTCACTGATTACAGTGAGAATGACACCAAACCATTCATGAGCGATCCAGGCACCTCCTATGAGTCTCCACCTTCAACCCTGAGGAACACATTTCAACATGAGATTTGGAGGGGACAACAATCCAAACTATATCAAAGAGGTGTTCCACTTATCTATTGCTGCATATCAAACTACCCCAAAACACAGTAGCTTAAAGTTACAACCATTTTTATCTTAGACCACAATTCTGGGATTCAGGAATATGGGTAGGGCTTGGGTTGATGAATCTTCTATTGCAAGGGTCATTGAAAGAAGGCAGTCAGTGGTATCAGTGGCTTCAAGGGAAGTTTCACTCACATGCCTGGTTTTCTGGCAGAGGTGAGTGGGAGACAGGCCTCATCTAGAATTAATTGTGTTTCAGTATATTAGTTGTCTGTTGCTGTGTATCAAACTCCCCCACCCATCCAAATTAGTGAGTTACTAGAACAAAAAATTTTTGTCTCATAGTTTCTGTGGGTCAAGAATCCAGTTCACTTCATTAGGTCCTCTGGCTTAGGGTCTCTTACAAGGCTGAAATCAAAGTATTTGTTGAAGTTTCAGTGAGCTCAAGTCTTGGCTGGGGAAGAACTAACTTTCAAACTCACTCATGTGGTTGTTGGCAGGTTAAATCCTTGCTAATGATTGGTCAGAGACATTTGTTTCCCACCATGGGCCTCAGGAGAGGGAGACGGAGAGGGAGAGGGAGAGGGAGAAGGAGGGAGGAAGCAAGGGCAAGCAAAGGAGGTCAAGCAAGACAGAAGACACAGTTTTTTGTAACCTGATCTTGGAATTGGTATCCCAATTCATTGGTGGTATTCTCTGTGTTAGAAGAGAGTCACTAAGTCCAGACCACACTCAGGGAAGGGGAATACTCAAAGATATGAATATGAGGAAGTGGGGGTCATTGGGAGTCATTTAGTTTTATTTTTAATTAAAAAAATTTTTTTTGAGTTGGAGTCTCACTCTGTCACTCAGGCTGGAGTGCAGTGGCACACTCACAGCCACCCCAGAGTTGACCTGCTGGGCTCTGGCGATCCTTCCACTTCAGCCTTCCAAGTAGCTGGAAGTATAGGAGTGCACTACCATGCCCGGCTAATTTTTTGATTTATTGTAGAGATGAGGTCTTGCCAAGTTGCCTGGGCTGGTCTCGAACCCACAGGCTCAGGCAATCCACTCGCCTTGGCCTCCCAAAGTGCTGGGATTACAAGCTAAACCACCGAGCCCAGCCTATTGGGAGCCATTTGAAATGCTGCCTACCACAGCCAGAGTGTCTACACATGACATCTTCAGCATGATGCTCTCAGGGCCACAGGGAGAATGTTCTAAGAGAACTTCCTTGGGCAGAAGCTGCAAGGATTCTTGTATTTTAGCCTCAGAAGTCTCAAAGCATCACTTTAACTACATCCTATTAGTCAAGTGAAATCACTAGGGCAAGTTCGCCTACAAAGGGAAGGAATCAAACCAAATCTCTCAGTGTTACAAGTGGCAAAGAATTTTCCATCATCCTTCATTGACCACACTACTCTGTGTAATATACTGTGATTCCCCCACCACACATCACTTTTTTTTTCTCGTTCCACTTTTTCTTTATAGCACTTGTATTATCAAATATTTATTTATAATCTGTCTGTAACAACCAGAAATTAAACTTCCTGAAATCAGGGAAATTAACTTTTTTTTTCTTCCACTGATACATTCCAGGGTTTAGAACAATGCCTGACACACAGTAGGTTTTCCATAAGTATTTACTACACATATTTGGCCTTATCAGGCCTTATATGATCTTCCTGCTGACTTCGACAATTCTTTTCTCAAGGTCAATATTCTCTAGCCCCATTGACCTTTTTTGTTGTCATTTTTCCTAAAACATGAAAAGTTTATTATTGTCTCACAGTTTTTTGTATCAGTTGTCCCATTTTTTACTTGATTTCTGAAAGACTGGGCATTTTTTATTATTCTGCTCTAAGTTTAAGCATGACATCACAGGAAGGACTATGTTAGTTGTCTGGTCACTTTCTACCTTATTACCTAGTTTTACTTTTTTTCATAGCACTTATAACCAACTAATAGTTTCTGGTGTATCTGTTAATTTGTCTATTTTATTCCACTTAAAAATAAATTATTTGGGCAACTCTCTTTTGGGTCCCTTCCCGCTTGGAAGCTTTTCTGTCTTCTTAATAAGCTCCTGTTTTCTCACCACCCCCCACCCCTACCCCCCCAAAAATAAAATAAATTCTGTGAATTCAGGAGCCTATCCTTTAGCACCAAGACAATGTCAGACTCATTGTAGGGCTTCAATATATTTTTGAATTAGGTAAATCTAATGATACTCACTGTATCAAAATGCTGGTTTTCTTCTTAACATGTTTTTTCTTATAAAATTTAGCTCAAATTCAATGCCTAGAAGTCTCCTTTTTGTCATCACCATCCCCCACGTTTATTGCTATAATCATGAAATCACTGCATGTCATTACACCACTTTTGTTAATGACAGTAAAATATCTACTTAGGATGGGCCTAATGACCTAGGAGTAATTGCAAGAGTATGCAAACAAGAGAGCTGCCAGTTACCCAATAGGGCTGATATTTTACACAGAGATTTTTCCCTTCAGAAATAAATCTTGTTCTGCATTTGGTTATAGACCCATCATGTGAACTGATAATTAAAACTTGAGAGAGTTTGGAAAAACCACCTAGAGACTAACATCCTTTTAGAAGGTGTTTGTGTGAAATGGTGGAGGTAAAATAAAGAGAAGCATTTAGTGTCTAGCCTACAATTTCAACCTCGCAAATTTTAAACAGATAGGGATACCTTTTTGCTGTAAAATCCTCGTCCCTCCCTTTTTATTCCTCAGTCACAAATCCATTTTTCTTTGGGTACAAGAAATATATCAACATACCATTCCCTCTGTCATCCTGAAGTTTAGGAGACAGTGAGGAGCTTAGCATCTGTAGAAAGTTCTTGCTTCCTTGAGTGGGCTTGTCCAAATGACTGTGGAGGTACTGGCCAGGTAAAGCAGCAGAGGTCAGTGATATTCAGGAAAGTCTCATGTCTACTAATCTTTAGGAATGTAGAAGTATGACCACATCAACCTAGTCTGTTTTAGGCAGTTATATCTCCCTTGACTGGCCCTAATGGCTTCCTAAGCCAACCACACTCCTAGTACCAACATCAACCAGAAAATCATACATGTTGAAAGTAACTGTTTAAATCATATTTAATTTTGCAAAAAAGAAAATGTTAACTGATAGAAAGAAGATAGTTCATGAATTCTGGGCTCAGGTTGCTGGATTCTGTTCCATTGCCACCTTTCTCCAGTTGAAAGTGTAGAATATTTGATGAGTGATGTCTAGTGCTTCTTCTTCATAATGATAAGTAATTATATATGTCCATATATAGATACATACATGGGTATATATGCATGTATACACAAACATATACGTATATATTGATTTACCTGTACCTTTGGGGAACTCAATCATGTCTTTTTCTGCATAGTAACGAATATTATAGGATTTATTGAAACATGAACATAACCCTGAAGCTGACTGCTATGTATATGAAGTTGAATACATTGGCAGCTCATACAGGTAAAAGGGTTTTGACTTAGGTTATATTTTAGTAGGTAAATGGTGCCAGAAGTTGTTGACTGGAATTGCATTTAGAATTTAGACTTGTGCTTTGCTAACAGTAGTTTTTTCACCCTTTTTCAAGAAAGTAGTAAATCTTTCACTCTCCTGATCTTTTTCATTTCTAAATTCCAATCTTCTGCCTAAACGTTCCCTCAAAGTCTATCTGAAAGTGACAAATTGTAGGATGCCTTTTAGAGAGCAATGAAACTGTTGAAAAATCACTGGACCAGGAGTTAGAAGTTGTTTTTTGTATGATTGCTAGTTCTATCTTTTGATGACTTTCGGCAACTCATTTAAACAGTCTCTTATTCTTTCACATTAATACATTTTAGAAGTAATTGTAAAGTTAAAAGAAAAGATGTGTGAGAAAGTATTCTGAAAAATGTGAAATGCAAAAGAAATATAAAAATTATGATTATTTTGTCCATGTAAGCTTATGTATGTATAATGTCTGCTGATAGCTATAACTACTATTGCTTTTAGAAACAGAAAAAAATAAGGTGCTAAATAAAAAGACATTCTTTCAAGAATGGAATGTATCATATATATATGACTGTTTTGTATGACTCATTGTTTTAAGAACTATTTTCAAGGTAAAAATAAAATGTTGGCTGGGCACAGTGGCTCAAGCTTGTAATCCTAGCACATTGGGAGGCCTAGGTGAGGGGATTGCCTGAGCCTACGAGATCGAGAACAGCCTGAGCAACTTAGCAAGACCTCATTGCTACAATTAATCAAAAAATTTGTTAGGTATGGTAGCACGCACCTGTAGTTCTGGCTACTTGGAAGGCTGAGGTGGAAGGATCACCTAGGCCTAGCAGGTCGACACTGGGGTGGTCGTGAGCGTATGTGCCACTGCTCTCCAGCCTAGGTGACAGAGTGAGACATCAACTCAAAATAAATAAACAAATAAAAATAAATAAATATAATGTTAACAGAGGAGTGCAGATAGATACAGACTGCATGGGAGTATTGGTAAATGTTTCCTGAGTGGGGTTGGGAGTAGAGAATTATGTTCAGATTAAGGGGGGGCCATATAAATAATGGAAGAAGAATGCTCTTTTACCAGATTATAGACCCATTAAGGACAGGGTCCAAATTGTAACAATGTCATATTGCAGTGATTTGAAACTTAATAGGTGTCTAACAAATGGTTGGGGATGAATGAGTGGGAGGAGAATTAAGGAACAATCAATATTGTGGTATATCTAAATAAAGCTAGAAAGGAAGATGTGTACCATGCCATGACTTCTGAATATTCCAGGCTTCTTTTTCTTCCTTTTCTTTTAACTAAGATATTTTGGGAGTGCTTGTAATGATGAAATAATAATAATAATTCCCATACAGCTCTTGATGTATCTTCTCCTTTTCCCATTACACAAAGGGGAGTGATGAGACTTAGGAAGTTTAAGCAATTTGCCTGAAGCCATAGAGCTGATAGTAGCAAAGCTTTCTTGGAAGAGAAGACACAAGCAGGAGCAGTAATTCATCCCTTTATGTTTCTTCACTCTCAGGGGTGTTCAGATCTTGTATCTATGGCCTGAAGATAATCTTGCGGGTTATCTATCAACTGAATGAATTAATGTTGTATTAAAAAACAAGGACAGGTGAGTAAGGGGCAAGATGGCGACAGTGCAGCCTGGTCTATGAGACCCTCTGCAAAGGAGAACGCAGAAGGTCTCTGGCTCTCTCCCTGGGGGCTGCGAATCCTGCTGTTCACATGGAGCTTGGCCGTTGCCACCGCTGAAGCATCATGGCGGTCTGGACAACCTGTGTCTGCTGCCGGAGACACAGACACAGCACCACCTCCTCTGTAATGGGTGGCCATTACACTTCGCGCCACCCGTGCCTGAGGCGATCCACAACTTCAGACCCTGAAGCCCCTGCAAGCAAGATCTGCTGAGATCACTGCCTCCTCTACAGCCACCGTGATGTCCTGCCAGGCCGTGGGTCTCCTCCTGTGTGCCCTGAGGCAGGCTCTCATCTCCGGCCTCTGTCTGGGCTCTCTTCCGGCTCCATTCCCTCTGGGGCAAGCAGGTGAGATAGCACCACCTGCTGGCGATTCAAGGTAACAACACCGAAATGGGAATAACAAGCTTGAAAAACAGACATAGGCCAGATTTGAATGGTAAACTGGGCAGTGGGGAGCTGAGTGGTGATCTGAACTGCCCTTCACAGCAGGCCAGGGGCAACTGACCCTAACTGTGAACAAATTTACCAGCCTGAGAAGACAGCTGGAAATCAGAGCTGAAAGGACATGGGACTTAAACGAAAAGTCTCAGAGTATGCTTGATTGGTTCTGTTAGTTTAATGACTTGATTCTATTCCTACTGTTTTGTTCCCTTTCTTCTTCTTCTTCTTCTTTTCTTTTCCTTTTCTTCTCTTTTCTCCTCTCTGTAAACCATATCTTTGTATGGAGGAACAGCACACCAATAAGGTGGTTGGTTATCTTGTATGTTAGCATCATTGTATGTTTTAGTTTTTTTGTATGGGAGTTGTGTAGCCTGTAGCCATGATCTATTGTTTTTATCTGTTTCAGTTTAGGTCTCTATCTCCATTTGTTGGTACACTTGTCTGTTTCCCCCCTTAAACCTCTCTCTTTCTCCACCCCCCTCTTCCCCTCACTGTCTGCTCCATTCTCTTCCCTCTGATAACCTCATTTTATTTCAGAGAGTAAACCTACAACCCCACTGCACAGACAGATTCTAAAGCAGTGGGAAGTGGGTTTCAGATTATCCATACACCTGTCAGCAGATACCAGGACCAGCAGACAGATTTTGAATCACAGCTCCTCTCTGAAGAAAATCTCAAAATGGCAAAAAGGACCACCCCCAAC
>CAUYQG010141258.1:0-29010 GCA_963574415.1 Tarsius wallacei
AGGTGTACATAGTAATCTCTGATAATCTTTTTTATTTCTTCGGGGTCAGTTATGACTTTATCTTTTGCATTTCTGACTATGTGTATTTGGGCTTTTTCTCTCTTTCTCTTGGTTAGTCTAGCTACAGGACCATCATTCTTATTTATCTTTTCAAAAAGACTCATCTCGTCAGAAAGAACACTCACAGACTCAAAGTAAGAAGATGGGAAATAAAATTTTAGGGGAATGGAACACAAAAGAAAGCAGGAGTCACTATCTTCATATCAGAGAAAATATATTTTTAACTATCAAAAATTATAAAAGCTATGGAAGATCACTACATAATGATAATAGGTTGAATGTGTCAATAAGAAATATCCATCCTAAACATATATGCACCCAACATAGGAGCATCAGCTTTCATAAAGCAGCTTCAAGGTAAACTTAAAAAAGATATTGACTCTAACATTCTCGTAGCAGGGGACATAAACACCCCACTAAAAACCCTAAATATCATCAAGACAAAAAATCAACAAGGAGATCCAAAATCTCAACATGACACTTTACCAAATGTCTTAATTTGTGTGTACAGAACACTCTACCCAACAACCACAGAATATACATTCTACTCATCACCACATGGAGCTTACTCTAAAATCGACTATATCCTCAGTGATAAATCAAGCATAAGCAAATTCCATAAGATTGAAATTCTGCCATGCACCTTCTCAGATCACAGTGGAATAAAAATAAATATCAGTACCAACAAAGTTCACCCAAAATGCACTAAAACATGGACCCAAAACAACATGATGACAAACAACTCCTGGGTCAACACGAAAATCAAAACATAGATTAAAAAATACCTGGACAAATGAAAAGAAACATCTTACCAAAACCTCTGGGATGCTATGAAGGCAGTACTAAGAGGGGAATTAATCTCTCTACGAACACACGTGATAAAAATGGAAAGATCACAAGTTAACAGCCTAACAAATCATCTAAGAAAGATGGACAAGCAAGACCATCCAAACCCTAACTTCAGCAGAAGAATCCAGATCACCACAATAAAAGCACAAATTCAAGACATAGAAGACAAAAATGTAATACAAAAAATCAATGAAATCAAAAGCTGGTTTTTTGAAAGGATAAAAAATGGCTATTATATTGAGTTTAATTTGATCAATTATTTAAAAGACAAGCTATCAGGATTTCTTAAGACTAAATCTATGCCATAAATACTTCTAGATCAATTAACAAAATTTAATTTTTGTCATATACATTCAGAAGGAAAGTTGTAGGCCCAATTGGTTTCCTAGTAAATTCTACTAAATATTCAAGAAAAAAATACCAATTCTACACAATCATATTAAGAAAACATTAGAAGGAACACATACCAACTTATTTTATGAGACCAGCATTACCACAACACAAAAAACAGTTTAAGATAATTCAAGAAATTGCAATTACTGATGAATATTTCTCAGTAAGTGTGGGAATTAGAACCCCACTCTTTGTCTGGAGTCAGATAAAAGACTCAGGGGCCAGGAATTCAGCAGTAGTGAAACTTTACTTAACAGTCTTGCAAGAACAGGTGTCTGAGGAGCAGACACACATAGCAACAGCTACAGCAAGTATTTATTTCCCTAAACCACAAGTTCCTACCCAATTCCTCATTGACTGAGTACTTGGTGTTACAATCTTCCCAGACGTCACCTAAGTTTCCAGACATAATATTTTTTCTTGTTTTTCTAAGCTAAATTGTAAAGCTATGGATTGCTTAACATCCTGTGGGTTTGAGCAATAGATTGTTTTCTCATGCATAAGCTTTTGTGGTTACAATAGTTATCTAGCAAGCAGATCAGCTAGTCTTTTCATCTTGTTTAACAAAGCACACCTATTTCTTTTCATTTCAGCCTCAGTAATTTTCTATTTGAAAATAGATCATATTATTTCTTGCAGATTTCCTCCTCTTCTTTATTTTTATGGTCTTATATTAATTTTTTATTTTTAAATTTTTCTAAAATTCTTGTATTTTCTTTTACAAAGTCTGTTACATTAGTTTCAGTTTCTGTTAATCGTTATGCAAGCCCTCTATCACAAGGAACTATACAACATCCTACAGCACTAAGTACTCCTGCAACAATTATAAGAGAAATGAGTATTGAAGCAGCCATCCCTTTCCATTTTCCAAACCATCCCTTCAACCTTCCAGTAAAAGGGTCATCAGTTCCTTAGTTTTCAGTTAATTTATTTGCTAGCATTGTTAAGCCTTGCAAAACTTTGGTTATAGTCCCATCAGTCACAGTATTATTTGGGATAAATGTACAACATTTTCCTACCAGCATAACATAACACCCCCCCCTTTCTCTGCTAACATTATGTTTAATGTTTTTCTATTCTCCCAGGCCTTCCTGCTGGTAGTGTCCAATTGGCTAGCTACCCCTTGAAGAAAATTCCTAGTATATTTGATGAACTCTGCTGATTATAATAAGTGTAATTAATTTAATGTACATTTTTAATAATAGCAGGCCACCAAAAAAGTGCAGACTTAAACCTTGTGGCTATCTAGTTTCTAGCCTTGAATTCATTAGGGACTCCCCTGGGGGACCCTATGGGTTCAACATACACATTTGAGTTAAAGGATCCATGTAGTGCTCTCCAAAATCAGTGAAGAGTCTGAGTGTTCTCAGATGTGGGATGCAATGTTAGGGTGAATGGAATAGCCAATAGGATCAACTAACAAATCCCAGTCCAGTTGGATGGCAAAAAGGCACACACGTTTTTCCCTCCATAATATCACCAAACACCCGCTTAGGGGATGTGCAAGTTAGAGAAGTTGCCGTTAGACTCACCAGAGACATTTTGGACACAGGCACAAGTTATGAGGTCTCCTATAGGTTTTCTGAACTTTTCCCCCTACCTGGAGAGGCAGGAGGAGTGGTTCACCACCCCTATGGAGAAAGAGAGGAATGCCCTCATATCTGACCTCTGTAATGCAGGGAAAAGCAGGGACAGGCTCTTACAAGCCTTATTTTCCCTGGAAATCTTGTCTTGGTATAGAACCAACATGCAATTCATCCCATTAGGGTCTGTGTCCCAGCCAAGAGGAAACGGTACTACCTGCGGCTGTCCTGCAGCACATGCATAGCAATCATTTTTATTTAAAGCAAGCACTGAAATTTTAATTCATTCTACCCAGGCATTTGGTGTCCCTATATTCTGTTTCAATTTCTAGAGTTTGCGTTAGATTCTTGACTTTGGTTATTGTCACCATGTTAGGATCATTGCTAGGAGGGACTATACTTAATTATGAAACCTTTGGTTGGTGCTGGATGGTTGAATACTTATATTCACGTAGCCTGAGGGTGAATTATTCCATTGGATCTGTCCCTGAAACGGCAGCACCCTACCCATACACTCTTGGAGTTACTTCAGGACTGCTGTCCAGGAGTTGTGGACTATTTATAGCCAGCAAGACAGGATTACATTGCAAACTCTGACAATTCTCTGGTGGGACCCCTTTGGAAAGGTGCAAGTTATCTCTCAAAGGTTTGGATATCTGGTCTTGCCTCTTGCTGGCCCAGCATCCAACCTTGAAGCTTTGTGGTCCACCAAACATTACCCAGCTAAAACAGGGAGGTCCCTAATTACCTGAGATTTGTTCAGGACAGAGATATTTATCTACTTGTGAAAGCTGCTTTTGTTTGGTATGGTTTTTGTTTGTTTCGATTTTCATGAGATAAAACTTGACAAGCATCAAACTTTACAGTTAGTGGTGTAGTCAACTTAGTTACATTAATCATTAGTTTAATGGGGTAGTATGGGTTTTCTTTGTCACTAGCCATCCATTCTACTCATATTAGTTCCCATTCAATTTGCCAATATTTAATTGTTATTTCTGGATGTTCTTCCTAAGGTTAGCCTTAAAGTTTCTCTGGACACTCTGTGCAATTCTTAACTGTTTTTCTCCTCTCCCCTCCCCTGTCCCCCGCCATTAAGTACTTTGTTGATTCCTTAACCCGTGTATGAGTCAAGCTCTTTTCTGCTGTCCATTTGGTGGTCTTGGTGGTGAGGAATGCTTGATAAGTCAATCTTCTTTCCAGGACTTAATTAGTGCCAGGTCTCCAGCCTAGTCTGCAGGCAGTTTAGGAGGAAGGCATGGAGTAGATGTGACTTTTGAAGCTTTTTTTAATCCTACCCTAGAGAGACTGAATTTAGAAATTGAAGAGTTTAAGTATTACAATTTTAAAAAACATCATGTTACAAAACAGGATTACAGGTAATTACTAGTTACTTTTTTCCACAAACATTTAACATACCATTTTGACATATTTATACCATTTTTAACATGCTTGAATCTTTTATTTTTGTTCTATGCTTTCTTTTTTTTAATAACCAGCTATTTTATTCTAGAACAAAACTGTCCCATACAAGATATTTTCCTATTCAAAATGATGATGTAAAAGCTTCAATCCTTTTAAAGCTTAGTTTCCTAAGTAATTAAAAACTTTTCAAGCCATAACAACAGTAAGAACTGGAGAAAAAATTATAACCAATTTAATCATATACCAATATTTCTTTCATAAATTTCCCTTCATGCACCTTATCCTGACTTCTATGTATCATTGACATACTTGGACTCTCTTTTTCACCCTGTTTTTCCCTCTTTCTTAAATAACTAGTCATTTTACTTTAGGACAAAAATTTATCATACAAAATTCTTTCATATACAAAATTATTCTCTTTCTTTTATGACATTTCTTACCAAAAATATACCTTTATACCCATAGATTTCTTTACATCTCTCTCTCCTATTTACTGTTTTCTTTCCTTTTTTCAAAAATAACCTTAAGTAATTTTCAGATTACATAAAATAACCTAAAATTTTATTAAAACACAGGAAAAATAAATTCTGAACTGTTTGTTAGATATTAGTATTTGATAGATGAGACACTTCACATAATGTTAGAAACATTTTTTCATATTATATCTCTTTTATAATTGAAAGTAGCCCAGACATTTAATGAGCTTCTAAAACAATTTTAAGATTTTCAAATCACATGAAGAGTTTATCCATGGCATTATGTTATTCAGATTCACCTAATTTATTTATTATAGCAGTTTGCTTAATTACTTATGAAAACTGAATTCTCAGACAAGGCCAGTCATTATTTTAAGTTATCTCCTGGCTAATCATTTTTAAAGCCCGTGAACATCACATGTTGCCTAAGTAAGAACCTTAAAGGTAAATACATGAACATTTTATTGATAATTTAAAGGTTTAGCTGTTGTTGTTTTTTGAACCAACAATTTTAAATCAGTCATACTTGTAACAAAAACATTAATGTAAGTAAAGATCATTCTGGTCTTGGCTAGGTTTATAGTCTTATAACTCTCATGTCAAATTCTGATACTTTAAAATATTTAGCAGAGGCAAATGCAAAACTTACTAACTAGTAGACTCATTCAAAAATGTATGTTGACAATTCCAGAGATACTTTCATTTTACCAATAATTTTAAGCCCAGTTTTATTTATCAAAGATCATTAAGGCCATATGAACTTGGAAAGCATTTAGACCTATTTATATATCATATGAGTATTCATTTACTTAGAAATCAATTTGATAGCATGCTGGACAAAACACTTAACATACACATAAATTCAAACACATTCAAACATACATATATACACACAAAGATTTAACAGCCCTTACTTCCAAACTTCAGCCATGAAACAGCAACAAACTCATCGCTCTACAAAAGACATCAAATTCAAATTATATTTCTGACAAAATTGGAACCTGCTTGTATGACTAAACTTCATTTGCGCCAATAGGTAGATAAATAAAGACTGTGGACCAAAATTGGGGCAAATCAGTCTGCATGGCAGTTTAATTTTTAAAACTTTTTAAAACCTTTTTCTTACAGCTGGGATTGCCCTTTCAAAATTTTCACATTTGCCCCAGTGGACTACCTGAAGGGAATTCTAAGGGAGTCCTCCTGATTGCCCTTCCCTTTTTTCCTAGGTCTAGAATTCTTGTTTTCCATTCTCAATGGATGGTTAGTGATGTCAGTGTTTTGAGTTTTTCCCTGTGTATTCAATTCCCCCCAACTGGAGGTTTCTTGCACACATTGGGGCCCACTTCATCTGTCTCTGACCATTTTCTTGATGGGAGAATGGAACTGCGTATTGAGACTCCACATTCACTTCATATCTAGAATTCCTTTCAGTCATACACACTTAACCTCCAAGAATTCCCAGCCCCCAAGGTAGTACTTATAGTTCAATTTTCCTACCTTGACTCATGCACAAGATTACCAGGTCACTATGGTGCCTGTACACCAATGTCCTAGCTTCACTTCTGCTGTATTCCAAAAAAGCAGTTTTGGGGCTGTCTCTGTCTTCTGCAGGAAGCAGAACACACAGATGAATTGGGCCACTCAAATTCAGGGTAGGACGCGTCTCCCCTCTCCATTGCAGTCCTATGTCATGCAGGCAAAGATATCCTGGATGAGCCTACAAATTTGGGGAATTAGGGACCCCCCCATGATTTGTCTGGAGTCAGATAGAAGACTCAGGAACCAGGAATTCAGCAGAAGTGAAACTTAACAGTCTTGCAAGAACGGGTGTCTGAAGAGCAGGCACATCCAGCAACAGTTACAGTAAGTATTTATTTCCCTAAACCAGTTCCTCACTGGCTGAGTACTTGGGCTAAAAATCTCTCCAGACGTTGCCTGAGTTTCCAGACATAAACTTTTATCTTGTTTTTCTAAGTTAAATTGTAAAGCTATGGATTGCTTAACAACCTGTGGGTTTGAGTAAGAGACTGTTTTCTCATGCATAAGCTTTTGTGGTTACAATAGTTATCTAGCAAGCAGATCAGCTTTTTTTTTTTTCACCTTGTGTTATCTTTAATTAGGTAAAGATCTTTTTAACATGTCACAGAGACCACTTCACCCACTGCTCTGTTTGACTGCCAGTCTTTTGTCTCTCTCTTCAGCAATGGCAGGACAGATACCTTTCCCTTGGGGAAGAGAAATCCACAGTTTGTTGCCTTTGCCAATAACAAAAATGTTGGAGAGCCAAGTGGCAAAGCTGTTGACATTGGCATCTTTTACATGAACCACATCAAAAGACCCAGAATGTCTTTCTCTGTTGGTGATCACACCGATTCTTCCCAGGTTAGCACCTCCAGTCACTATACACCAGTTACCAATGTCAAATTTTGCCAGTCTCCAAATCAATCTGAATGGTGTCATTCATCTTGATGAGGGGGTCAGGGTAGTGGATGGTGCAAGCATCATAAGTCACCGGATGAGGAATTCCTTTTGTGACCACAAAGATATTTTTCCCTTTGCACAACTTGTACATAACCTCCTCAGGTGTGACAAGATGAACAGCAAATCGACCCTTAGTGTCACAGATCAGTTGGAAATTCTCTCCAGTCTTGTCAATGCTGATGACATCCATAAACCAAGCAGCGTAGATTATATCAGTCCAGACCTTGCCATCTATCTTCATGAACCACTGCATGCAGATCTTTTTTACTTCATCTCCAGTCAGAGCATATTTAAGTCTGTTTCTTAGGAAAATGATGAGAGGGAGACACTCTCTCAGCTTGTAGGGACCAGTGAATGGATGAGGAGCAAACACACCGGTCAGTTTATCCTGCATCCAATGCTTTGGAGCTGCTACCTGCTTCAGATGCTTCTTGGCACCACGAGCCATGGCTATGTTGGACACAGAAAGAAGACTGCCTTCTTCCCACCTGTTTTCTTTTTATTTTAGCTCTTACTAATTTTCTATTTGAACATAGACCATATTATTTCTTACAACAAGTTAGCTCCAAGTATCTTCAACAAAATATTAACACATTGATTTAGTAATACAAAAACATGACGTTACATCCAGACTAAGTGGGATTGTACCTAAAAATTCAAGGCAATATCAAACTTTTGAAAGTCGATCAATAAAATTTATCAAATAAACAGACTAAAGAAAAACAGAATTGTACCAATAGATATAAAAAAGTATGACAAAATTCAATGCTTATGCATGTGAAAAACTCTTACCAATGCATTCTGAGAAGATGATGGAGTAGGAAGCACCAAGAATATGTATTCCCACAGACAGTAATAACACAGGCAGAATTTGTTTGATACAATGATTTTGGAAATCTTGAATCTATTGAAAGCATTCAAATTTCAAGGATAATTATCAGAGGTGACTCTTGGCCAATTTCAATTTCATCTTTTAATGCAATGGTAGCAACCAATCCCGCACTGCTCATACCCTGTGGCAGGCAGCTGTACACATGTTTCTGGAACAAACTTGCACACAGTGTGCAAGATCCAGGATAGATAACAAGTACCCTGCCTTTTAAATACTGGTGATTGGTGCTCTGAATACTCTTCTAATCAGGAGTTGTAGGCCAAGAGATGGTGACTACTGTTGTTGCACATCTCCCCATTGTTGCCATCTTCTCCCTTTTTTGCTGAAGTGACTTTCAAGGACTGTAAAGAGCTGCTATACTCCCCCACTTTATTTTCCTCTTTTTCTTTTTTCGGGAACCAGACGTTAAAGCCTGAGTCACTCAAAAGCTGCTGAATATCTGTGAAAAATTAGAAAGTGACAATGAATCTCCAAAGACAGTTACACGGTCAGAAGAGAGCTGAGAAGAGACCTCAGGCTTACACTTCAGGTTGTTCCTAGGAATAATAAAGGCCTGCAGAAATAATAATAAAGAACAGCAAACCTTGGGACAGGAGGTGAATCTAATTTCCAGAGTTACCACATTATTTGATTCAAATTTCCACTTTTCAACACCAAAAACAAATTTCCAGGCAAAAAAAAAATCCAGGGATGTATGGCTTATTTAAAGAGAAAAAAGTCAAGCTGGGCTCTGTGGCTCAGTCTGTAATCCGGCTCTTTGGGAGGCTGAGGTGAGTGGATTGCCTGAGCCCGCGGGTTCGAGACCCACCTGGACAACTTGGCGAGCCCTCATCTCTACAATAAAATAAAAAAATCAGCCGAGCATGGTAGCGTGTGCCTCTAATTCTGGCTACTCGGAAGGCTGACGCGGAAGGATCATCGGAGCCCAGCAGGTCGAGGCTGCGGTGGCTGGGAGCGGCCACTGCACTCCAGTCTGGGCGACAGAGTGAGACTCCAACTCAAAAAATACATAAATAAATAAATAAAAATAAAAATAAATGAGAAAAAAATCATCAAAAACTACTTGTAAAACACTTGGTGGTAAATCTCATGAACAAAAACTTTGAAAAACTATTTTAAGGTTACTCAAAGAACTAAAAGAAGATGCAAAACAAGTTGAGAAAATGATGAAAATTATCAAAGCTAGTATTATTGTAATATTAGTTTGCAACTATATTTTTTGTTTTCTATAAATGTAAAAGACTAATTATTTAAATTATCAATCTAAAAGTTAGTATTGTTCAAACTATGGTTTATAACTCCACATTTTATTTTCTAGATAATTTAACAGAATTAGAGTATACTGTAGAAAGTACATTTATAAAATATGCAATTTTGTGATATCAACAACCTAAGGAGTGGAGATGAAGATGTAAAAAGAATACTGTTTGCATATGTTATTGAAGTTAAGGTGGTTATGGATTCAACTTAGATTGCTATAATTTTGAAATGTTAAATCCAATTCTCACAGCATTAACAGAAACAACTATAGAATATAGAGCAGGGAAAAAGAGAAAGAACTTTAAGCTATTGAGTACAAAAAACTAAACACAAAAGAAGAGAATAACGCAGTAGTGGGGAGAAAATCATAAGATATGCAAAAAGCAAATAAAAAAATATAAACAGAAACCCCTTTGTCAGCTATTATTACGCATATAGGTGGATTAAACTCTCAATCAAAAGACAAAGATTGGGAGAATGAGTTAAAAAAATAGTCCAACTATAAGCTGTCTACAAAATACTCAATTTCCATACAAAGACATAATAAATAAATTGAAAAGAAGGGAAAATACTCCATGCACAAGGTAACCAAAAAAGAACAAGGGTGACCATATTAATATCAGATAAAATAAAAATGTTTAAAGTTTACAAAAGACAAAGAAGTCATAATATGCTAATAAAATACTGGATACAGCAAGAAAATAGAACACCTATCAATGTTTATGCATTTAATGACAGACCATCAAAATACATGAACCAGAAACTGACAGAGTTAAAGGGAAAAATAATCCGACAAAAATAGCAAAAGTGTTTAATAACCTACCATCAGTAACTTGAAAAAAGATAAGCTATGAAACAGAGGACTTAAATAATCCAATAAATCACCTAGATTTAACAAACATATGCTCTGCCAACAACAACATTCATTTTCTCAAGGCACATGAGCATTTTTCAGGATAGACCTCAAAAGATTTTAAAAGATGAATATCATACAAAGTATCTTCTTCAACCACAATGTGATAAAGTTAGAAATCAATGACAGAAATAAGACTGGAAAATTCAACAAACTTTAGAAATTACACAACACACTTTTAATCAACCAAATGGAGGAAAGAAAAAAAAAACACAGGAAACTAGAAAATACTGGGGGGTAAATAAAAATGAAAACACAGCATATCAAATTTTGTGGAATACAACAAAAGCAGTGCTAAGGAAGAAATGTATAGATGTAAATGTTTACATTTTTAAAAAATCTCAAATCAACAATCTAACTTTACAATTCAAGGAACTAAAAAAATGAGATACTGCTATACACATACTAGAATCTATACAATGCCAAAAAAATTAAAAACTAACAACACTATATATAAATGAGGTTTCAGAGTAACAGAAGTTCTCATTTATTGCAGGTAGTAATACAAGACTGTACAGCCACATTGGAAAATAGTCTGGCAGTTTCTTATTAAATTAAGCATAAACTTACTAGTCAAACTTGCAATTCCAGGCTTAGGCATTTACATAAGGAAAAGTAAACCTTACATTTACTCAAAAATATATGTACATATTCAGTAACTTCTTTATTCATAATTGTCAAACAATATAAGAAATCAAAATGTTCATCAACAAGTTTAGAATAGAATAAACCAAAATGTTCATCAACAAGTTTAGAAACCAAAAGGACAAGCTATTAACTCATGCCACAACAACACAATAAACACAACAATAAATTTTAAATGCATTTTGCTGAGTGCATATTTTAATACAGCATAGTGGAAGAGACAAAGCTATAGGCAGGAAAGACAGGGTGTGGTTACACTAGTTTGGGGGAAAAAAGCACAGTTGATAACAGAAAACATAACATTCTGCATGGATGATGATTGCGGAGATTACGGTGATGAATGTGGAGATTATGCATTTGTCAAAACTTGTAAAACTGTGTAACATGAAAATTGAATTGTACTGTATTAAAATAAAAACAATTAATTTGAATGTGAATAAAATTAGTCTGTTATGAATTAATCTAACATTATTGCTAAAGTATGACATAACTACAACAAAAGGGTTAGGGAAAAAGAAATTGGCAACAATAACCTGGGGAACAAAAAGCTGTTTCTTTGAAAGAATTAATAAGATCGATCAACCCCCAGACAGGATGATTAAAAAAAAAAAAAGAAAGAAAAAGCCCAAATAAACACAATCAGAAATACAAAAGATGAAATCAGAACTGACCCCGAAGAAACACAGAAGATTATCAGCAATTACTATATACACCTGTATGGAAACAAACTTGATAACCTAAGTGAAATGATGGACTTTGTGATATCGCACAACCTCCCAAAATCGAAATAAGGAGACATTGAGACACCAAATAGACCAATAACAACCCAGGAATTTGACTCTGTCATATGAAAACTACCTACAAAAAAAGCTCTGGACCAGATGGTTTTCCAGCAGAATTCTGGAAACATACAAGGAGAAACTAAAACCAATTCTATTAAAAATCATCCATCATAAATGTAATTAAATACATCAACAGATGTAAAAACCAGAACCACATGATTATATCATTAGATGCAGAAAAAGCTTTTGATAAAATCCAGCATCCCTTTTTGATAAAAACCATCAAACACCTAGGTATAGAAGGAACATACATCAAAATAGTAAGTGCCATCTATGATAAACCCATAGCTAGCATATTGCTACATGGACAGAAACTGGAAAAATTTCCCCAGAAAACTGGAACAAGACAAAGCTGCCCACACTCACCCCTCCTATCCAACATTGTGTTGGAAGTCCAAGGTACAGCAATTAGACAAGAGAAGGAAATCAGGGGTATCCAAATAGGAAAATAGGAAGTTAAGTTATCTCTCTTTGCTGATGGTATTATCTTATACTTTGAAAATCCAAGAGACTCTGTCAAAAATCTTCTTGCACTGATAAAGAACTTTGGCAAAGTCTCGGGGTACAAGATAAATTTGCAAAAGTCAGTTGCATTCTTATGCATCACCAACAAGCAGGAGGAGAACCAAATAAAAAGCACAATCTCATTCACAATAGCCACAAAAAATAAAATAAAATACCTCAGCATCTTCCTAATCAAAAATGGGTAAGACCTTTACATTGAAAACTACAAAACACTGCTCAAAGAAATTCAAGAAGACACAAACAAATGAAAAAATATTCCATGAGCATGGATGGGAAGAATAAACATTGTTAAAATGTCCATCCTACCAAAGGAAATCTATAGATTCAATGCAATACCCATTAAATTACCAACACCATTCTTCTCAGACCTGGAAATTACAATACAGAAATTCATATGGAAATGTAAATGACCATGAATAGCCAAAATAATCCTTAGCAAAAGAAACAAAGCAGGAGGTATGACACTTCCAGACTTCAAACTTTACTATAAGGCTACAATAATCAAAACAGCCTGGTATTCATAAAAAAAAAAAAAAAAAAACAAACAACAACAACAAAAAAAAACAGGCATAAGGACCAATGGAACAGGATACTGATTCCAGGAGCAAAGCCTCAATTTCTCAACCAAAATCTTTGACAAATCCTCCAACAATAACCACTGGGGAGAGAAAAATCTATTCAGTAAATGGTGCTGGGAAAGCTGTCTGATCACATGCAGAAGATTGAAACAGGACACCTACCTATCACCATACACAAAAATTAACTTTAAAAGGATCAAAGATCTGAATGTAAAACCTCAAAGTTTAAGAACCTTAGAAAATACAGGAGACATCCTTATGGAAACTGGAAACCAATTCCTGATCAAAACCCCAAGTGCCTATGCCATAAGAGATAAGATAGAAAAGTGGAACCTCATCAAACTGACAAGCTTCTTCAAAGCAAAAGAAATCATCAAGAGATCAGTAAGACAGTCTACAGAATGTGGAAAACTATTTGGCAACTGTATATCTGACAAAGACCAAACATCTAGGATGTAAAAGGAACTCATATGTGCTGAAAGGAAAAAAAGAAAAAAGCCCCATTAAAAAGTGGGCAAAACACATGAACAGACACTTCTCAAAAGAAGATATACTGTCAGCCAACAGACACATGAAAAAGTGCTCAGCCTCACTCATCACCAGAGAAATGCAAATCAAAATCACATTGAGATACCACCCAACCCCAGTAAGTACGGCCAGCATTAAGAAAACAAACAACAGATACTGGCGAGGATGCAAAGAAAAAGGAACACTTCTATACTGCTGGTGGGAATGCAAACTAGTGCAAGCTCTTTGGAAGACAGTATGGTGATTTCTGAAAGAATTAGAAATTCATCTTCCATTTGACATAGCAATCCCCATTGAGAATATACCTGGAGGAACTCAAATCATTCTACAAAAAAAAAAAACAAAAAAAAACCTTCACATGCATGTTTATTGCAGCACTATTCACAACAGCAAAACTTGGAACCAGTCATGCTGCCCATCAAAGCTGGTCTAGACAAAAAAATGTGAAACATATACACAATGGAATATTATACAGCAATAAAGAAAGACAAACATATGAACTTTGTAGTGACTTGGATGGATTTAGAGTCTAATATACTCAGTAATCTATCACAGAAACAAAGAACAAAGTACCTGATGTTCCCACTTATAAGCAGACCTTGAACAATTATTATAATACTATAAGAAACAGATTGGCAGTGTTGAGAAACTGCTAGAGGAGGTGGGGCACACCTCATCAATAAGAGTACTTGCATAATGAACATCTGAATATTTAACCCTTAATTGTACCCCACATCTTTTAAAAAAATTTTTTTTAGTTAAATAAACATTTCAAAAGAAAATAAATAAACTGGGAAATTTTTCTGGATACTATAAAGCTAAAGAAAAATATATATCTTTTTTGTAGAATCAGTTGAGTTCCTCTGGGTACATTCCCAATAGGGAGACTACTGGGTCATATGGAAGGTTAATTAACTAGTTCTCTCAGAAATCACCACACTGTTTTCCAAAGAGTTTGCAATAGTTTGTATTCCCACCAGCAGTGTAGAAGCATTCCTTCTTCACTGTATTCTTGCCAGCATCTGTTGTTGCCATCTGTTTTATTAATAATGGCCATTCTTACTAGGGTTACCTGGTATCTCGATGTGGTTTTGATTTGCATTTCTCTGATGATGAGTGATGCTGAGCACTTTTTCATGTGTCTGTTGGCTGCACACAGGTTTGTTGCAGCTATATTCACAATAGCAAAAACATGGAACCAACCATGCTGCCCATTGAAACTGGACTGGATTTTTAAAATGTGGTACATATACCCACAATGGAATACTATGCAGCCATAAAGAAGGACAAACATATGGACTTTGCAGCAACTTGGATGGATTTAGAGTCGATCATACTCTGTGATCTATCACAGAAACAAAGAACAGAGTACCATATGTTCTCACTCATAAGTGGACCTTGAACAATTGTCATAATAATTTAAGAAAGATACTGGCAGTAGTGGAAAACTGCCAAGGGGAGGGGAATGGCATGGGCAGTTGAGGGAAACTGCCAGGAGAGGAAGGGGTGCACCTCATCAACAAGGGTAACTGCATAATGAACATTTGTATACCTAATCCTGAATTGTACCCAACATCTTAAAAAATAGATAACAAGGTGCACAAAGAATGTACTTTTGTTGATAAATGTGTCCTTCACAGGTGTGTATATAGCAATTTTGAAACTACTTCAAATTTATTCTTGGGTTAAAAGAATAATTAAATATAATATAGACAATAAGAGCTAGATTACTCATCGACAGAGAAAATTTATAAACCGGCAAGGAAGGGATATTAAAATAAATGTTGTACTGCTGGATATAATTTAGATGTTAATATGGACTCGTGTTTATTGTATCATATATGCAAATAGAAAAATAAGTAAATATAGTATGTATGCATGGATAAGTTTACATACATATATTTTCTAACTCTTCTTTGAATGTTCTGAAATGGTGACACCCAATTTGCAGTGTGCACACCTATTACTTATATGTTGGTTTCTAAATACCATTCTCCTGCTGAGCTCGGTGGCTCAGCCTGTAATCCCACGCTTTGGGAGGCCAAGGTGAGTGGATTGCCTGAGCCCGTGGGTTCAAGACCTACCTGGACAACTTGGCTAGACCTCATCTCTAAAAATAAATCAAAAAATTAGCCAGGAGTGGTAGCGTGTGCCTGTAGTTCCAGCTACTTGGAAGGCTGAGCAAAAGAATCGCTGGAGCCCAGCAAGTCAAGGCTGTGGTGGCCGGGAGCGTGCCACTGCACTCCAGTCTGGGCGACAGAGTGAGACTTCAATTTAAAATAAATAAATAAATAAATAAATACCATTCTCCAATATTAGGTAACCAAGATTCCTTCTGGAAAAAGACTAATTTTAGAGTTGGGATAGGTAAAATACTAAATAGCCTGGAGTATCTTATCAAGCCAGAAAGTAAGAAAGGGCCAAAAGGGCTAGGGTCATGTCAAATGAACCTAAAGAACAGCTTGATAGAACACCCAATCACAAAGCTGGAACAACTTGACCAAAAAAAAATAAGGAATAATACTATGTTTGATTATAACTCAGAAAATAATATAAATATTCAAAAATCCAAACTGATAAAAATGGATGCTTGTATAAGTAATTAAATTATTGTAAAAGAAAGAACAACCATTTTTACAGAATTCTAGCTAATAAATATAGAAGTAATGTAGATATCCACTATCACTTCTGTGCTCCAAGTGACCTGTGGTAATCTTCCTAAAAATCCCTTACTTCAATCTAATTATGAGAAAACATCAGACTCACCTAATTTAAGGAACAATGTACAAACACCTGACTAGCACTGTACAAAATAATCAAGATCATAGAAGACAACGAAGAACAAAATCTGTCACAGATTGAAAGGGTTGAGGAACACATGACAAATACTCACAGTGGATTTTCTGGGAAGATGGTGGTGTAACCAGTCGCTGCACAATTCCCTGTGTGTGTGTGAGTGATTGTATGGACAATTCTGTATGTTTCTGTGTGTAAGTGGGAGTGTGAGAGGCTGACTGAGTGAAGGCTTGAGAGCAAATTGCCAGGGCCCTCCTAGTGAAGCTGCTGGTGCCAGAGCTGGTGCTGTAGTTGCTCTGCTTGGACTCTAGCACTTCCTGGAGTGCAGAAGCTGAGCACCATTTTCTAAAACCAGCAGAGATTTTCCTGGGAGGAAAGGTTGGAGTGATTGCCTACTCCAACACCAAGTGCTTGGCTGAATGATGGTAATGAGGGTGACAGAGGGAGTGCAAAGAGAGAGCCTGAGAAAGTGACCTGAAGAAAGAGTAGGAAGAAACCACCCCAAGCCTGGATTGGACTGGGCTCCAG
The DNA here is from genome assembly GCA_963574415.1 of Tarsius wallacei. NCBI lineage: Eukaryota > Metazoa > Chordata > Mammalia > Primates > Tarsiidae > Tarsius > Tarsius wallacei. The sequence continues at coordinate 16,772 of CAUYQG010141258.1, forward strand.
AGCCTTTCCTCCAAGTCCAGAGATCCAGAGACTGTGGTAAGTGCTGGAGAGAGAGCTATCAATCCCATTGGTGACAGAAACAGCAGTCACCAGAAAAACTGACCAAACTCTTTAATGCCTGGGCAAAGAAGTGCTCCAGGGCAGCCACTATGGAACATCAGAACTACATCTTGAGAGCAGGTGCTCTCTCTGTGTTGTTTTGCAACTGCTCTTTTTGACCTCATAGAGCAGTGCCCCCAGTGCACAAGCCCTGGTGGGTAACAACAGATGTGGAACCCCAGACAATCCACCCTCCACCCTGAGCCAGCTACTGGGCAGTAGATGCAGACAGCAGAACTGCCCAAGAAGGAGACTGGTGAGTGCTTAACTGACTCCCCGGCTTTCCCTAGTAACAAGTGAAAGAGATCAAGAGGGCAAAGAAGAGACAGAAGACCTCATTTCCCTGCCATTAACTGGATGCCCTGGGAGATGTGACAAAGCTGAGGGAAGAAGGAAGGGTTGAGAGCCCAGGATACACTGGGTCAAGTTATTTCAACCCATTTTCCTCACATGGACGTTCAAGGGCTACCAACTGCAGGCAGCAGGGGGTGAAGATTCTAACATCTTAAGTTCCAACAGCTAATTGGAAACCTGCAGTTACAGCTCTGCATTCACAGAACCCATCACAGGAAGGAACGTCTCTCCCATCAAAGAGAAACACTAAAGGGAGAACTTTTTATCAATTTTTTTGTTTATCTGTTTTTGTTTTGTTTTGTTTTGTTTTGGGGGGTATTGGTTTGCTTATTTGATTATCTTGTGTGGTTGGTTAGTTTGTTGACTGTTTTTCTCTTTTCTTTCCTTCTTTGATTTCTCTCTCTCTTTTTTTTCTTTCTCTTTTATGTTTTTATTTTATGTTTTCATTTTTTATTTTTATTTTAAAGATGTGGGGTACAATTCAGAATGCTTTTTATGTTTTTTTCTTTTTCTATTTTTTTTCCTCTTTTTTCGTTTTCTCCTCCTTTCTCTTTTTTGTCTCTTTTCCCTCTTATAATCTGTCATGATTGCAGGAGCTTAGCAAGCATACCCACTGTAAGGTCATATTGAGCAGAGGCAAAGAGTGAGTACCATCTGGCTTATTCACCAGAAAACAAACACTATGACTTGCCAATAGGTTCAGAATACTTGCAGTCACCCACCACTACCTAGTAAGTGCTCAAAACTACAAAAAGACAACACATTGCCCCACCCCCAACCTACTAGATAATTGAACAAACCCAGAGCTGTGGTTCAAGGAAGGACAAAAAGAAGAGCAAATATCAGAAGTGACTGCTTCTCCATTTTTCCACTGAATAATGAATTAATGAGAAAGATAAGAAAACTGCTATGAATGAAGAGAACCCAATGAAAAACTGTCAGTAACCATCAGAGTCTCAATAAAAAGTCTGTGCTAAAAAGAACAGATACTGGGGAACAAAAAAATGGCTATCTTCCAGAATGACAGTACCCAGAAGGTACTTACAGGGATCAAGAAATCATTGCACAGAATGAATAAAAATCAAGAAATGCAAAGGTTAAAACTAAACACAATTGCAATGGAGCTAGACAGGCTCAAGAAAGCATTCTTAGAAATAACAGAAACAAAGAACTATATCCAAGAAATAAATAACAAACTGACAAGCATGGGAAGCAGAATTGACCAAGCAGAAGAAAGGAACTCAGAGCAGGAAGACCAAAATATGGAATTAACACACTCTATTAAAAATATAGAACAAAACTCAAGAAGAAAGAGGAAGCTCTCCAAGATATGTGCATTTTTTTTTTTTAGTCAGAAACTAAACCTATGTCTGATTGGAATACTTGAAATAGAAAGAGAAATGGAAAACAACTTGGAACAAACTTTCCATGAGGTCATTCAAGAAAACTTCCCTCATTTGAACAGAAAGATGACTACACAAGCACATGAGATCCAGAGAACTCCTGCAAGATATTTTATGAGAAAACCAACCCCTAGAAACAGTAACTCACTTACAAACAGTAGGTATAAAAGAAAAAAATTCTAAAGTCAGGAAGAAAAAAAGATCAGACTACCCACTAGAGGAGACCAATCAGAATTGCTACAGACTTATCTGCAGAAACACTACAGGCCATAAGGAATTGGACCCTAATGTTTAATGTTCTCAAAGATAAACAATTTCAACTGAGAATTTCCTACCCAGTCAAACTAAGCTTCATCAGTGATGGAGAATTAAAATCCTTCCCAGATATCCAATCTCTAAGAGAATATACTGTTTTGAGACCAGCCCTACAAAAGATGCTTAAAAGGTGCTATTCGCAGAAGAAAATAGAAACAAAAGAAAGGCCATATACTTCACAAGATCACAAACACGGAAGCAGTAGCACACATAGTACACTCACAAAAATGAAAACACACACATATATGAACACAAAAACTAAACACAAACAAAACAGCTTTGTAAGAGCATTATGTCGGGGACATAATCATGCTGAATGTCAATGAACTAAACACACCACTGAAAAGACATAGAATAGCAAACTGGAAAAAAAACACATGATCAGTAAGTTGTTGCCTCTAGGAAACTCATCTCACCACAAAGAATGCCCACAGATTCAAAATTAAAGAATGGAAAACATATTTTCAGGCAAACAGATCACTAAAGTAGGCAGGAGTCATGACCTTAGTATCAGACAAAGCAACCTTTAAACTATCAAAATTTTTAAAAGATACAAAAGGACACTATATAATGATAAAAGGATCGATCGATCAAAAAGAAATACCCATCCTAAACATAAATTCACCCAAAACAGGATCACAAGCTTTTATTAAGTAGCTGCTAAGTAAACTAGAAAGACATATTGACTCTAACACTGTCATAAAACCCTAGACAGATCATCAAGGCAAAAAATAATCAACAAATAGATATGGAACCTAAACTTGTTGCTTGACCGAATGGACATAGTAGATATCTACAGAAAATTCCACCCAACAGCCACAGAATACACATTCTACTCATCACCACATGGAATGTACTCCAAGATTGACCAGATCCTCAGCCATAAATCAAGCATCAGCAAATTTCACAAGATTGAAATATTGCTATGTACCTTCTAACACCACAGTAAAATAAAAATAAATACCATCAACAACAAAATTCCCTCAAAACCCACAAAGATATGGACACTATACAACATGATGCTGAACAACTCCTAAGTCAACACAAAAATCAAAACAGAAATTACAAGATGTCTGAAAACAAATGAAAATGAAGAAATAGCTTACCAAAGCCTCTGTGATACCATGAAATCAGTACTAAGAGAGACATTTATAGCTGTACACAGACACATCAAGAAAATAGACAAAGAGTATGTTGACAGTCTAACAAATCACCCAAGAGAGATAAAAAGACAAGACCATCAAAACCCTAACTTTTGCAGAAGAATCCAGATCATCAAAGTAAAAGCTCAAAAACTGAAATAGAAGACAAAAATACCATTTAAAAAATTGTTGAAACAAAAAGCTGAGTCTTTGAAATGATAAACAAGATTGATAGACCCCCTAGCCAGAATGACCAAGAAAAAAAGAGAAAAAACCCAGAAAAATACAATCACAAACACAAAAGATCAAATGAAAACTGACCCCAAAGAGATATAAAAGATTAACAGAGATTACTACGTATGCCTGTATGGAAACAAAGTTGATAACCTAAATTAAATGGAGGGCTATAACATCACATAAGCTCCCAAGGTTGAAACATGAAGAAATTGAAATTCCAAATAGACCAATAACAACCCAGGAAATTGATTCTATCATAAGAAAACTTCGTACAAAAAAGCCCTGAACCACATGGATTTCCAGTGGAATTCTACAAAACATACAAAGAGAAGCTGATACCAATCCTATTGACAGTATTCCAAGCATTCAAGGAAGACAGAACTCTCCCCAAATCATTTTACAAAGTCATCTTAACACTGACACCCAAACCGGTTAAAGATCGAACAAAGAAAGAGAACTACAGGCCAATATCCCTGATGAACATAGAAAATTCTCAACAAGATTATTGCAAATCGGATTCAACAACACATCTCAAAAATCATCCATCATGATTAAGTAGCCTTCATCCCTGGGAAGAAAGACTGGTTCAACATCTGCAAGGCCATACATGTAATTAAATACATCAACAGATATATAAACAAGAACCACACTACATCATTAGATGTGGAAAAAGTTTTTGATAACATCTAGCATCTCTTCATGATAAAAACCCTCTAACACCTAGGCATAGAGGGAACAAACCTCAAAATAGTAAGAGCCATCTATGATAAACCCACAGCCAACATATTTCTAAACAGACAGAAACTGAAAGCATTTCTCCTGAAAACTGGAATGAGACAAGGCTGCCCACTCTCATCCCTCCTGTTCAATATAGTGTCTGAAGTCCTAGCTAGAGCAATCAGGCAAGAGAAGGAAATCAGGGGTATCCAAACAGGAAAAAAGGAAATTAAGTTATCCCTCTTTGCTGGTGATATAATCCTGTACCTTGAAAATTCGAGATAATCCATCAAAGACCTCCTTGCACTGATAAAAGACTTTGGCTAAATCTCAGGGTATATTAAAAAAGTACACAAACAGTCACAATCTTATACAACAACAAACAAGCATAGAATCAAATAAAAAAACAAACACAATCCCATTCAAAATAGCCACAATAAAATGAATCAACTCAGCATCTTACTAACAAGAGAAGTGAAAGATCTTTACAATAAAAACTACAAAACTCTGCTCAAAGAAGACAAAGATGACACAAACAAATGGAAAAATATTCCATGCTCATGGATTGGAAGAATCAGCATTGTTAAGATGTCCATCCTACCAAAGGCAATTTACAGATTCAATATTATACCCATTAAATTGCCAACATCATTCCTCTCAGACCTCAAAACAGCAATACAGAAATTCATTTGGAAGCATAAATGACCACAAATAGCCAAAGCAATCCTTAGCAAAATAAACAGACTGGGCAATATCACACTTCCAGACTTTAAACTTTATTATAAGACTACAATAATGAAAACAACTTGACATTAGTCCAAGAACAGGCATACAGACCATGGAATAAGATAGAGATTATGGAAGCAAAACCTCAATTCCTCAACCAATTTATTTTCATCAAAGTCTTTAACAACAACCACTGGGGAAAGGAGAACCTAACTGCATATCTGACAAAAGTCTAACATCTAGGATCGACAAGAAATTCAGACATGCCAAAAGGAAAAAAAAAAAAAAAAAACAGCTCCATTAAAAAGTGGGCAAAAGACATGAATAGACACGTCTCAAAAGAAGACATATAAGCAACCAGCAGACACAGAAAAAATGTTCAGCCTCATGAATCATCAGAGAAATGCAAATCAAAACCACTTTGAGATACCACTTAACTCCAGTAAGAATGGCCATCATTAATAAAATAAAAAAACAACAGATGCTGGTGAGGAAGTGCAGAAAAGGGAATGCTTCTACGCTGCTGGTGGGAATGCAAACTAGTTCAACCTCTATGGAAAATCGTGTGGTGATTCCTAAAAGAACTAGAAAATTGACCTGCCATACTATTCAGCAATCCCCCTTCTTGGAATATACCTGGAGGGACTTAAATCACTCTACGGAAAAGATACCCACACATACATGTTTATTGCAGCCCTACTTACAATGGCAAAAACATGGAACCAACTGTGCTGCCCATCAAAACTGGACTGGATTTTTTTTAAATGTGGTGCATACACATGATAGAATATCACATGGCCATAAAGAAAAACAAAATTATGAACTTCACAGCAACTAGGATGGATTTAGTCTATAATACTCAGTGATTTATCACAGAAACTAAGTACTAATGTTCTCACTCATGAGCAGATCCTGAACATTTACCATAATACTATAAGAAAGTGATGTAACTGAAAACTGCCAGGGGAGGGATGAAGACCATAACATTTATTAGAGTATCTTACCTCAAATCAGGCAAAGTGGAGACCCAAGGTAGGCCCAAACTTTACCTTTACAGTGACTACTTGATTGTACTCCACATCTTTACAATTAAATAAATAAATAAATATATATTATATATATATTTTAAAAACACTCACAATGAAAGACCCTGAATCAAATTTTAGAACTAAAAAGGATATTAGTGCTAAAAAAAAAAAAAAAAAAAAAAAAAACTGGGGAAATTTGTTTAAACTTATAGATTAAATAATATTAGTTAATTGTGCCTGGGTGAATTTCTTAATTATAGTAAATGTTAGCATGAAGGCAAGTTGGGTGAAGAATATACGAGAACTCGTTACCATCCTTGCAACTTTTCTATAAATGTAATATCATTCCAAATTTTTTTTAAAAACTGATATTGAAATTACTATATTCCAGAGATGTGTTATTATTCACTTATTTACTTATTATCATTTTTATCATTTATGAGCATTTTTAGATGTTTATTATATGTAAAGTACTTACTAATTTATTGAGTTCCCAGCAGAAGATTATGCAAAGAGAAAATAACTGTAGCATGAGAGAATTAGCATAGAAACACATGCATAGAACAGAGGGAGCTGTTTGAGATTTCTGAGGTCACATTATTGTTGATCAATTACATGATCGGGTGGGAGGAGGAAATAAAGCAGAAGAATTTGTTACAGATTATTTTCACACTTGTAGCACCTATTTGTGATAGTACATTTAAGTAATTACACATTAGATCAATTATAAGTTGTTTTCAAAATACTATTTTTTAATCTTACTTTTACATACACTTTTTTTTTCTCCAACGAGCATTATAATTCATACCTTGAAAACATACATTGGACATATTGGGAAATGTGAATTTCGGATGTAATTTACCAATCACTTCTCTCTTTGGAGACATAATTCTTTTCATTTCTACTACTTAAGGAAATGTTACAAGAAGTGTAGCCATGGTCTCATTAACTTGCTCTCACTGAAACCAGTTTCCCCTGAGACACTGTTTCAATTTCAGCCAGTAAATTAGTTGTTATTGCTCTCCCACACCCAACACCACAGCCATGCTTTCAAGTGCCAAAGATTTCCGTATTTCTTTAAAATAAATGTCCTTGCAAAAGTGTGAAGCAAAAAAAGCTATGCTAGTGTCCTGTTAATTTTGACTTAAAAGGAATATTTGCATACGTTATATATGTAATATATGTATTATATTGTATATATTATGTTATATTATATATCACGTGTTTAAAATGTAATCATAAAATATATAAAATACAAAAATGATACCTATACCCAGTCACACACACACACACTGAAATTCAAGCTCCAGTGAACACTATTAGAAGAGAGTGAATTTGTTTCAAAATCCAAATTCAGTTGATTGAGAATCTTTCTGGGGATAGGTGTGCTTTGAAATAGACACATCTGCTTTGAATGAAAATAAATCGAAGATCAACCATATTCTACCAGCAGAAATAATTTGAAGTTGCTCTATAAACAATTTCTTGCTGGATGGCTTATTCTCCTTCAAGGCAATCTGTGGTTTTCTTAGGCAGCTTGCTCACACTTCAATTCTTCAACTATAGATTGCTGAACTTGCCTCCCAGTTCTAGCTTTGAAATACATCAAGCTGAAAATGGCTGAGCAAATGTGCATCACCAGACTGCAGGGCTTTAAAGAGGTGTCAGAAACCATGAATTTCAAATGCACCCTTCTGAAAAACTGATTCTCCGGATACTGTGTTTCTTTGCATTTGTGAAGGGCATCTCTGAACATCTAATTATTTAATATTGTCCATATTTTCACCAGTAAATAGACAAGAGGTGTATCAAACTGAAAAATAATTTGAATAGTATTTTTGTCTCTGTGGCATAAAAAATTAACCTGAGTGAAGAAAAACAAGTGAAAAGAGAACCAATTTCAGATAGTTACCTCTGAAACATTTCTCTCAACCCTGCCTTCATCCCCACCCCCACCCAAACATTTCCTCATGGTTTCCCCTGGTGTATTTATAGTACACACCTGGGATGTCTGTTAATTCTTAGGTTGATTCAAATATTTGAAGTCAATAAGCTTCCCTCTTTTTCATTGATAGGATTATATTCCTGAGGCATTTTTAAAAAATAACCATCTTCCTCACCACCTCTGTACTTTCACACTTTTAGACCTAAAATGTAAGGATCTGAAGGCCTGGAAGGCAGTTGAAGGCAAAATGTGGCAATAAAATGAGAATAAGATATATCTGCGTATACCTCTAGGTATGAACTCGAGGTGCACTCTTTATTGACTATATGATAACCCCAGTACTTAGCCTCTCCTTTCTTCAGTTATTACATCTGGAAATTGAATGTAATCATGTGTGGTAATCTTGAAGGTTGTTGCGTTGGTTAAATGGTATAATGCAAACCACGTAAAGAAGGTGTTTAATGCAGTTGTTCGGATAGCAGAATCTGTACTGAGACGCCTGAGTTGAAAACTCATTTGCCACTTACTAGGTGTTTTTAGACTTACTGCGCCTTGGTTTCTAGATCTACAGAATGGGGACAATTACAATAACAGTGTGACCATATCATAGCATTGTTAAAGAGCTAATGTGAGTGTGTGTCCGTGTAAAATATATCTTAGGACAGGACCAGGCGCATAGTAGGCATTAAAAAGATAGTTGTTATTGCATGTATTAATAACTCAATTTTTTATTATTCAAGTTTTTATCCAAATTTTATTAATAAATTATTTCTATGTACGGTACTATTGAATTTATGGCTCTTATTAATAGCTTTAAAAATATTTATTTCAATAACGTTCTCTTTTTAAAATGTTTATTTGGAATTTTATAAATTAAATTTATGCTTTTTTAATAGCAGTCAACCTCAAGCCGCTGGTGCTCGTGTCTGATTAAGAATCTTTGAAGCTGGGCTCGGTGGCTCAGCCTGTAATTGCGCGCCTTGGGAGGCTGAGGTGAGTGGATTGCCTGAGCCCTCGGGTTCAAGACCCGTCTGGGCAACTTGGCGAGACCTCATCTCTACAATAAATCAAAAAATCAGCCGGCGTGGTAGTGCATGCCTGTAATTCCAGCTACTTGGAAGGCTGAGGCGGAAGGATCGCCGGAGCCCAGCAGGTTAAGGCTGCGGTGGCCGAGAGCGGCCACTGCACTCCAGTCTGGGCGACAGAGTGAGACCCAACTCAAAAAATAATAATAATAAAATAAAATAAAATTTGTATTAATTTTGAGAATATGTATATATTCTTTTGCGAATATGAAACAAATCTTTTATTAGGTATGTCATTTACAAATATTTTTTCAGCACCATGTCTTGTCTTTTCATTCTCTTAACAGTGTTTTTCAAAGAGCAGAAGTTCTTGATTTGGATAACATAAAAATAAACTTCTTATATGGCTGTGCTTTTAGTATTGTTTCTAGGAAATCATTGGCTAACTCAAAGTCACAGACTTTCTCCAGTGTTTTCTGCTAGAACATTTATAGTTTTAGATTTTATATTCAGGTTCCTGATCCAGTTTGAATTAATTTTTTTACATAGTGTGAGGTATAGATCAAAGTTTTTATTTTTTTACATAAAGATATCCAATTGTTTCAGCAGAATTTGTTTTAAAAAATAGAATTGCCTTTAAAGTTCATATAAATGTCACTTGTGGCTGGGCCTGGTGACTCACGCCTATAATACCAGCACTTTGGGAGGCCAATGTTGTAGGATTACTTGAGCCCAGGAGCTCAAGACCAGCCTGGGCAACATAGCAAGACCTTGGCTCTACAAAAAGTTAAAAAAAAAAAAAATAGCCAGACACAAGCATAGTGGTGTGTGCAACTCAGGAGGCTGAGGTGGGAGGATTGCTTGAGCCTAGTAGTTTGAGGCTGTGGTAAATTGCGATCGTGCCACTGCACTCCAGCCTGGGCAACACAGACTCTAACTCAAAAAAAAAAAAAGAATCAGTAGTTTATATATATATTGATATATATATGAGTTTATTTCTGGGCTCCATATTCTTTCCAGCTTTCTATTTGACTATCTTGATGTCAATTCCATACTGCCTTGATTTCTACAGTTTCATAGTGTCTTAAAATCAGGTAGTGAAAGTTCTTTAAATTTGTTTTTCTTTCTCAATACTCTTTTGGCTATTCTAGACACTTCATAGTGCCGTTTGAACTTAATAATCAATTTGTCGATTTTACAAAGAGTCTGCTAGGATTTTGGTTGAGATTACATTGCATACATAAATCAGTTTGAAGACAATTGGCATCTTAATATTGAGTTTCCAACCCATGAACAAAAGATGTCTTTCCCTTTATTTAGGCTCCTTTACTTTCTCTCAGTAATATTTTGTAGTGTTGCAGAGTACAGCTCTTGCACATGCTTTTTTCAGGTTTTATCATGAAGTATTTAATATTTTTGATGCAGCTATGTGTGTGGTCTTTAAATTTTAGTTTCCAATTGTTCTTCAATAGCATTTAGAAATACAATTGAATTTTGTATTTAACCTTATATCCCATATCCTTGCTAAATTCACTTCTAATCACTAGTCATTTCTAATACCTGTTTTGCAAATTCTTTTGGAGTTTCTGTAACAATCATACGGTCTTCAAATAACAAGAGTTTTACTCTTTACTTTTCAGTCTGGATGCATTTTCTAGTTTGATTTCACCGACTGTACTCTCCAGTGCCATGTTGAATAGCAGTGGTAAAAGTGCACATCTTTCTTCCTGATATTAGGAAGAAAGCATTCAGGTTTTCACTATTAAATATAATGGAAACTAACCTTTTTAGATGCGCTTTATCAGATTAAGGAAATTCTAATAGTAATTTGCTGAGTTTTAAAAATCAGAAATGGATGCTGTGTTTTGAGTTTTGCTAAATGCATTTTCTTCATGTGTTGAGAAGACTGTTTTGTTTTGGGGTATGGGTTGTTAATGTGGTGAATTACATTGATTGACTTTTGAATGTCAAACTAGTCTTGCATTCCTGTAATAAATCCCACTTTGGTCATGATGCATTATCCTTTTTATATATTGTTGAATTAAATTTGCTAACATCTTGCTTATAATTTTATATCTATGCTCATGAGAGGTATTAGTCTGTAGTTTGTTTTCTTGTAATGTCTTTGTCTATTTTTGGTAACAGGTTAATGCTAGATTCATAGAATTAGTTGGGAAATATTTTCTACTTTTTAATTTTCTGAAAGAGTTTTTGTAGAATTAGTATTATTTCATTTGTGATTTTTTAAAGACTGTGCAGTGCAGCAAGCCATCTGGTTCTGGAGTCTTTTGTGGGAAGTTTTTAAGCCACAAATTGAATTTTAAAAATAAATATAGAACTATTAAGGTTATCTATTTCTTATTGAGTGAGCTCTGGTATTTTATGCCTTTCAAGAAAATTTGTTCTAAGTTGTTGAATTTATTCACGTAAAGTTGTTCACATTAAAAGGAACAAATATCTTTTAATATCTGAAAAGCTTGCAGTGATGTCATATCTACTTTAGCTAGAGGTCTGTCTATTTTACTGATTTTCTCAGAGAAGTAGTTTTGGTTTCACAGATTGTCTCTATTGTTTTCTGATTTTTTCTGTTTTTTTGTTTTGAGTCAGAGTCTCACTCTCTTACCCAGGCTGAAGTGCAGTGGCACACTGCTCATGGCCACTGCAGCCTTGACCTGCTGGGTTCAGGCAATCCTTCCACCTTAACCTTCCAAGTAGCTGGAACTACAGGCACGTGCTACCACATCCGGCTGATCTTTTGATTTATTTAAATTTCAGTTTTCAATTGTTCTTCAATAGTGTATAGAAATACAATCGAATTTTCTATTAAACCTTATATCCTATAGTCTTGCTAAATTCACTTCTAATCATTTGTCATTTCTAATATCTGTTTTGCAAATTCTTTTCTGATTTTTAAAACTCAGCAAATTACTATTAGAACTTCCTTAATCTGATAAGGCGCATCTGAAAAGGTTAGTTTCCATTATATTTAATAGTGAAAACCTGAATGCTTTCTTCCTAATATCAGGAAGAAAGATGTGCACTTTTACCACTGCTATTCAACATGGCACTGGAGAGTACAGCCAGTGAAACGAGGTCTCACCAAGTTGCCCAGGCTGGTCTCGAACCCCTGAGCTCAGGCAATCCTCTCGCCTTGGCCTCCCAAAGTATTGGGATTACAGGCTTAAGCCACCGCGCCTGGCCTTTTCTGGTGTTTTAAGATGGAAACTAAAGTTTTGATTTGAGGCCTT
>CAUYQG010141259.1:0-14018 GCA_963574415.1 Tarsius wallacei
CCCCCACCCCCCCCCAAAACCAAACCCCCCCCCCCCCCCCCCCCCCCCACCCCCCCCCCCCCCCGCCCCGCCCCCCCCCCCCCCCCCCGGGGCCCGCCCCCCCACGTCTGTATTTCATACAGAGTCCTGTGGCACTGTCCCTGGTAGTGATGATAAACTATGAAGCATTTTGTCCAAGTTGCTAATTGGGCAGAAAAATTTGAAGGTGTACAACTATGGGAACGTTCAAATGCTATAGAAAGGACTCCTTCAGGGTTAACTTGATAGTGACAACTCCTTGCCAAATTCTTCCAGGAAAATGCCTTTGGACCTTGGAATCCAACAGAAGTCTTGATGATTGCTTTTGCTGAAATGGCTTTAAAATTGAGCACAGACTGCATAATTTTGATATTGACATGGGAAACATTAGTGAAGCAGTCCTGGCCAAATCAGACTCTGATAACTATTCACATGAATTCAAATAAAGAATCTTGGAAAATTCGGGTGTTCTAGAAAATAGCCCTCATGAACAGAGCTGAAAAAAAAGAGCCCTAATTCCCTATGGTATTACTGTCCAGGTTTGCACATTTCTAATCAAGAGGGGGACAACCTCAATTGATGTCAAAGATGATGCATATGTAACCGTGTCTCAAAAAATGCACAAATTCAGATTCATATTCAAGCAGCTGTCTTATCAAGGAAATTAATTTTGAACAGAGTTAAAGTTTAATTATTTTTAATTTGCACAAGTTTGATTTCTTGCTCTTTTTTCTTGTTTTTAGAATTGGGCTGTTAACTTTTACATAGAAATAGTGAGGCATTTTATGAATAGTTTAACTTGGAATACGGATAAAATACATGCTAATTCAATCCATAGACTTTATGAACAATTTTTCATTTTTATTTCTATTTGCATTTTTCCAGTGGAGGGCCTCCTTTATTCCAACAGATTCTCAATGGATCTGGTGACGGTGCTAATTAAGAGCATTCCAGCTCACCTCCTAGGAAGTGCCTGCTTTGATTTTCCAAGGGTGAGCCAACAACATTTTGCTTTGCATTCCTACTCTCTGTTTCTGCTTCTCTGGTGGTGCTCATCCAGTTTTATTGTAGGTTCATTTTTTCACGTTATTAGAATGTGATTACTATTCAGGACAGGAAGCATATACTCATGTTTGCATTCAGTGGGCATATTAATTATTACAGTGTCCTGCAAATGACAGGTGCTCACGAAATGTTTCAGGAATAAATAAATGCAAACAAACACACCCTTTTGTTTTGAGGCCTTTTGTTCTAGGAGCCGACGTGTTGTGGAAAGACATTCCCATGTCCTTCATTGTTTTGTAAAGAAATTTTTTTTTCTTTTTTTAAAACTTTATTTATTTATTTATTTATTATTTTACTGTAAAGATGTGGGGTACAATTCAGGGTTAGGTATACAAACGTTGATCATGCAGGTACCCTTGTGGATGAGGTATGCCCTTTCCTCCTCTCGGTTTCCCTCAACTGCGATTTAACTAGTAACTCGGTAAGACCAATTCTATGTAAGCATGTTACACGTAACAGTTTAAGTTTTTTCTTTCATCCAACACCTAATAGAATGTCACCTTTAAATTTAAAGAAAATACTATATACGATATTTAAATTAGAATCAGTAGCCTAGGTATAGGAAAAATAGTAACTATATTTTTGCCAATTAAATGAAGAACCTATATAGCATAAAGGAAGTTACCTTCTAATTTTTTATATCATGAAAGTTATGGTTGGTTCTAAATACAATTTACCTGATCCATTCTTTTGACTTAATCGCTAGAAACCATAGTAAGATCGTTAACATTAAAATCAAAAGTCACCTATCCTTAGCTAAATTTTATCTGGAATGAGCTAACTTATTCAGATAATTCAAACAAAAATGAGAAACGCTGAATTATTTAGACTCTTCACTCGCTCCCCACCCATTTTTGCCCTTTGGAGTCTCATCTGAAGACACGCTAGTTTCTTGTTTTGTGTTTACAACAGAATATCAATTTCAGAAGATTTCAAGTATTTCAAAAAGGAACAATTTTTTTCTATTTTAATTTTACTTAAGTTTTTTTATATGTCTTACACATATGAGAATCTCAGCTACATGTTTATGGAACTTAATTTAATACTCCAAATATTCTGAATGAAACCATCTCCTCTGACAGAAAGCATTGTTCAAGCAATTAGAAGAGTATAAAGCCATAAGGTGAAATGCTAGGATCTAAGCCTGCTGAAGTTAATTAGCTCCGAGGAATAATTTAAAAATAATAGGGACATTAGCTAGAGAAAATTACAGCAAAATATCTCCTGCATAAAAAATAGAGTGTGTGGCAGAAATAAGATTGTAAATGTAGTGTCTTTTCTACCCTCGTTCAAGGTAAAGCGTCAGAGTTTTTCCACATTAGACCAGAAATCCTGCAGGATGCAGAAAGCCCCTAGGGAGTTCTCTGCAGCTGAACCAATGACAGGTGCATTTGACTCTGAATTTTCACGTCGACAGCTATCTCTTAGCACTTTCCATCTGTCTTTGTCTTCTCTATCACTCTCTCCTACTTTTGGCTTTCTGGAACTATTTTCAGAATCTACAGTGTTAGGCTGCAGACTCTTTGGAATCGTTTATTGTTCCATTTCCCTGGCTCCATTCAACAAGCTACTGTGTACAACTTCAAACAACTGATATTTGAAAATAAATTTTAATTTAAAATATTGCCCCCCAAAACACTATTGATATCTACAAATACCATGGCTCCTTGGGTAGCAATAAATACCTATTTACTGTTTTGATGATAGACTTCTTGTGTAAAGTCAGTCTTTTGGTCTTTGCCACCTAGGTTTGCATTCACCAGAAGCACCTGGCATCTCATTACCAGTTTATGGTTGGACTGCATCCAATATTTGACTTGCCATTTATGTTATCTATGCTAGAAAAGCACCACATTTAGCACACTGTCTTTTCCTTATATGTACATAAAATAAAAATTTTCTCTCCAATTTCCATATACATATGGATATCTATATCTATATCTTTATCTTTGTATTAGTAGTCTGGAATTCTAATATAAACCTTGAGAAGTTATGATTTACAACTTAAGAAGAGGGCAGAGTCTAGTAATTATCCATGCAGATCAAAGGGATGGCATTTCATTTGCAAATACATTCAATTTATGGAGGCTATAGTACTCAAATAATCGTGCTAACACATATAGCACGTCTCATCTTCAAAGCTTTTCCAAATATTAATTAGCAAGTTTACACATTCAATAGGTGACATGTGGACCACATGTTTTTCTTTAAAAAATGATTTGTTTATGGCAAAGTTTGCGCATATTTTTTCATTGTTGAAGTCAAATACTAAAATTTATCTCTTAAACTCATGAATATTTGCTCAAGTTTCACTAATGTATAAGGACATTTAACAAAGGTTAGAGGTTTACATCATCTTTTTCTGTAATGACACGGCCCATGCTTTTGAACAAGACTTTTACAGTTAGTTTCAACTAATGGATAAGATAAAATTATTTTCCCCATACATAGCAAATAATCTTCCTTTAATTTTGTCTCCATCTTCTCCACTATGAGTCATAATGTTGCTTGAGCTAGAATTCTCTATCATTTAAAGGTGTTCTTTCCTTTGTTTCTTTGGAGATAAAATGTATTTTTTTAAACATCACTAGCAAAATGATGGAAAATGAAACATGCCTGAATATGCAAGTGCACACAGCATGCCGTGATTTTAACATTTAGAAACATTTAACACTATTTATTGACAAAATTGTATTTGAAAGAAGGTGCTATCCTATTCTCAAGTACAGTAAATGCTTATGGCAAAAATATAGCAATGTGGAAGAAATGAATATCAATTCAGATGTGTTTGGGAAAATATATAGTTTGGTCAAAATTCTTTTGCAAAATAATATTCATACCACATAAGTAATCTGCACAACTTATTTGTTTAGTCCTTGCAAGATAAAAATCATAAGGAAGGAAACAGAAAACTAGGAATGTAGAGATCTGGCTTCTCGATACTAGTTCTGAAAGTAACTAGCTGTGTTAATTTTAGCAAGCTATTCAGTCTCTCCGGCTTCCCTTTCAACTTTCCTAAAATTCTGGTATTGAGTCTATGTTGTATCACTTGAATGAATATCTTTTTCTTCTCAATTTATTTTCTACTTCTTATTCTTGTCAAGTTGGTAAATCAACAGTGAGCTCTCTGAGATCTGAGTACTGAGTGTTATGTGGGATTTGAATCCCTCACGTTTCCAAGGAGAGTAATTATGTATAATGATTTCAATAGTATTTGATGTTCTCATTTAGGCTAATAACTTACTACTCTTAATCAGTTCAGTGGAACTTTCTTTCCCTCTTTGTATGGGTCTTGTTTGGTTCAGGGAGAGGCTTTGTACATCACAAAAATAGAATGAGAAGTTTACTCATTATTTATTGAAAAACATTTTTTTCTGGCAGTACAAGGAGGGTTATTTTGTTAATGACCACACAGAGAATCAAAGGGAGCGTCTTGTCTGGGTTTGGTTAGGAATGGAAAAGAACAGCTTTTTTTTTTTCTCAACCTCTCAGGGTTGGTATTGCCCTTCCAGATGGAATCTGAAATTAGAATGATCTATCTAGAAAGCAAAGTTCTTGCTGAAAACCTACTGATTCACTTTAGAAGATCATTGAAGTGATAAGCATATCATACCATTAGGTTATCACTAAGTTCCTATTTTAAGAAACCAGTGTCTCCTTATGCCCATGTATAATGTTGTTTTCACCAATCTATATCCTCTGATTACATTTAGTACTACTTT
This sequence comes from Tarsius wallacei, assembly GCA_963574415.1. Classification (NCBI taxonomy): domain Eukaryota; kingdom Metazoa; phylum Chordata; class Mammalia; order Primates; family Tarsiidae; genus Tarsius; species Tarsius wallacei. The sequence continues at coordinate 4,806 of CAUYQG010141259.1, forward strand.
TGTCGGGTGAGTTCCTCTTCATCGTACATCACCGTGTTCTAAACAACAATTAACGAGGTGTGAAAGTTAACATTTGTTTTGAAGTCTTCTCATGTCATAGTTGCCCTTCCTGCCCACTCATACGTCCAATTAATCTCCCGTCTCTATAGACGCGGCCTCTGTGCTGCTCTTCCAATTCTACATGGTTAAATGACGCAGGGTCCCTTCTATCTGCATTCACCGTTGGTCATGGGGGCACAGTCTTCCCTACACGGGGGCAGGGGCAGTCCACTCTCCCTTGTGCCTGCAGAACACTTGATACCGAGTTTCTGTCTCAGCAGTTTTCATTCTGTTTTAAAATCCCCTTCTTACAGCAGTTCCTGAGTGTTCCAGAAAGTGGTGGCCTTGCCTCATCAGTTCTCTAAGTGCCTAGCATCATTGCTGGTTCAAAATGTTGTTATTTATTGGATGGATGAGTAGATGGATACAATAAAGAATTACAAAATTTTCTTAAGTAAGGGGGGAATTCCTTGTTGCATTCCTTGACTGCTGATTTTAGATTGTGCATTATTGGAATACATGTAAGTTTCCCTTTGACTTTTATGCGTTTATTTAGCTTTTGGCCACCTGAGATTGGCAGGGATAAGAGTCTGGACTAGTCCAGATAGCTGGACTCTATGAAAACATTCAAATGCTCAGTTGCACGGTTTTCTTAGGTCATGGTAACAAGTGAGAAACAGTTCTGCCATTCACTTAGCTTAGGATTCAGCGAAGACGAAAGGAAAGAGATTTTCCACCCTTGACCCCCAGCCATGGGGCATGGCTGAAGACCTGCACTTGAGGAGCAGTGGCAACCATGCCAGTGCCACACACTTCCAGAGGAGAGCGCGCCCGGTCCCCAACACGTGTTGCATTAGTCAGCTTGGACGACCACAGCAAGATCCCATAAGCTGGATGCTTTACAGGACAGACACGTATCTTCTCACTGTTCTGTTAGCTGCAGGCCCAAGACCAAGGTGGCGGCATGGTGGGTTGCCTCTCTGGGCTGCAGATGGCTGCCTTTTGGCTGTATCCTCACATGGCAGAGAAAGAAAGCGCTGAAGTCCGTTTCTCTTCCCAGGGGTCCCAGCCCGTCTCCCCCTCATTTAACCTCTATTACTTCCTAAAAGTCCCACCTCCAAATACAGTCCCATCGGGGCTAGGGCCTCAATACATGAACTTTGAGAATTAATCGCCAGTCCACAGCACACACTGACATTTCTCTTACATGTTTTTCCCGACAGTTTCTCAACTTAATTGGACATATATGAACACAATCAACCTAACAGGACACACATTCAAGTTTTGTGTGATACGTTTGACCTTGAGGTTCAGGGTTTAGGCTCTCTCGTCGTGTGAAACCTCACTATGACCACTAGAAGATGAATCCTTGCATGTAACATGACTCAGTCTTGTCATCTGGAAATAATGAAAGAAGCATCATAATGGAGCTAACAACCTCATTTGTTTCTGAAAGTCCCAAAGGGAGAGGGACTTGGAAAAGAGTACCAAACGAAAGGTGACTTAACCATCTCGAATACTGGGATCCAAGGCATTTTCCCACTAGATCCTAGGATATTTGGCATATTGTCTGGTTAGCAGTAAGTCAAGGGTTCGAAATTACCAATTCTGTTAAAGGCTTCTGAGAAACTGAGTGATTCCCGAATAAACACAGCATTACATTTTGAAATACAGAGGGAAGTTAGAAGGAAAATTTGAGATATAGTTTTGGTTACGTCTAGTTCTGTTCATGTGTACCTTTTAAGTAACAATGACTAGTGCTCATGTCACCACACCAATATTATTTTGGTGAACTAGGCATCTGCTACAGTTACATTTCCTGTTATTAGGTAGGCAAATGTTTCATTTATGCAAGGTAAGCTTTGTACTTTAGTGCCATCGCCTATTTATTGCTCTGAAAAAATCAATATGTATTTTAAATTACACATATAATTGTTTTGTGTTTTGGTGCCTAATTCCTCTCCTTGAAATGCATGAAAAGAATTAAAATGTTCAAATTGTTTCCTTTAATTTCTTTCATGCACTTTTGTGGGGGGAATTAACCTCCCCACTCTAAAATGATTGTATGTGCAATATTAAAAATGGAACATCTCATTTCCTCTTTATTTCTGTTGTGGGGATTGCACACACCAGAGGTAGCTAATGAAGACTTTGCTTTTATAACATCACAGAATGGAAGAGGCACGTTGGAAAGTCCACTGGAAGCTTGTCTTTCAGATTGGTCCCGGGCCTTCCGCAATACTTTGATTTCTTTTTGTTTCCTTTTGTCATGCTGCCTTTCTCTCACTTCTAACTTACACTGAATTTAACATGGCAAGATGTCAATGAAGCAGCTGCACAGAGGATAGCACCTCGCTCCAACCTGAGTCGTCTTCACCAGTGCTTTTGGTTTTCTGGTTTGAAGCCCAGGAGTCAAGGATTCTGTGTATCTAAAGCCACAATCTGGCTGGGCTCGGTGACTCAGTCTGTCATCCCAGCTCTTTGGGAGGCCAAGGCGAGTGGATTGCCTGAGTCCGCAGGTTCGAGACAAGCCTGGGCAACTTGGCGAGACCTCATCTGTACAATAAATCAAAAAATTAGCTGGACGTGGTAGCGCGCCTGTAATTCTGGCTACTTGGAGGGCTGAGGTGGAAGGATCGCTGGAGCCCAGCAAGATGAGGCTGCGGGGGCCACCAGCGTGCCACTGCACTCCAGGCTGGGCAACAGAGTGAGACTCCAACTCCACAAGAAATGAAGCCACAATCTGTAATGCAAGTCCACAATGCATGGTCTCATCACCCCTCACACTGCAGACCCTCCATCTTTTTAAAAATCCCTTTTCCTGCAGATTTACACATCATTTATTCTTTTCTTGGATGAGAAAGGGGCAAAATTTCTTTGCTTTGACATGTCAAGTTGTCAGTGGTCATATCCAGGCATTCTTTCAGGTGAAATCTGATTTACTCATTCTGCCTTATGATTAATAATTGTTTGAAGTTTAAAATTATTTTCTTTTTGCATTGTTGACTTTAACTGGCTCTCCAGTACATAATGCTAAACACATGAACAACCTGCCAACAACTGAATAGTACACAGATTTTAATAGTTTGAAAAATAATATACTCAAGTGACAAAGTGAAACAATAATTTTCTCTAAATTGGTTGATTTTGTTTATATGTTAGGCAATATTCTCAGCTTTCGTCTACTGAAGATTGAAACTATTTCAGTACTGAAGACTGAAATCCAGAATATTCACTCAACAAAGATGTTTTAATAATTGTGAAATCAAGTACTCTAAATAAACGTATATACCATGCATCTTAAATGAGTATATTATGCGTCTTAAATCATACTTAAACGAGTGACTGCTTTACAAACATGAAACAGGCAGCAACAGTCATATTTGGAAGACAAAGGCAACATTCTGCTTGACTTGCAATCTTTGGATTTCACACATAGACCACCACCTCCTCCACAAAAGTGCCTGAGCCTTTCGAATTTCAACACGACTTAGACAGAAACTTATGTTTTAAAGAATCCATCTTGAAGTCCTCTGACAAAGTAATTGGCTGGAAAAATTATAATAAAATTTTCATAAAGTTCATATTCATGAAGTAGCAAAATTGCTTTTAGGAAATTACGATATTAATAATTTACACTCACGTCAATAGAATCTCAAAAATAACTCAAGCTTTCTACCTCCAAGATTATGAACCTGCCTTGACTTTCCCACACACAGACAGTTAAATATGCCGAGACACATTGAGATCTGGATACAGATTATTCATTTAAGAAGATAGCTCCTTGTTTAATTAGAGATTTATCATCTTAACTAGCCGTACTATTGCTCTGAATTAGTTTTCCAGGGTTTGCAGAATTAAAGATGGTAAAAATTGATGAACCTTAGCTGCATTTCCCCCCGAAGGGTACAAACTTTTATTACATTTCAGATGCAAAACACAATTAGCCTCTAACCTAACCATGTTAATCTCCTTGAGTTAAGCTTATGTGTTTCTGCTTGTCTAGAAACTTTTAATGAAAGATCTATGTCTTTTACAGCCGATTTTAATAACCTCTTTATTTGCATCTCTGCCCTTGTTTAGAGGAGGCGTTAATACGATAAGCTCTGGATTACAGAACGCTCTTTTAAAATTGGGGATAAATAAAATTCTGTGACATTCAATTTGAACAGGACTCAGCAGAGATGGACATCGACAATAAACATTACTCAGGTTCCAAAGCTTCCCTGTAATTAACGAAGATGGAGACATTAGTGTCATCCATTATGTTCCATTCTGTCAGCTCCAGATTCCTGGTCATTAGGCAGGGCCATTTTGACAAGACTGGATTTTTAAAAATTGATTTACTTTCTGGGTCGTTTTTAAGGTAGAATTTTTTTTTCCCCCTCAGCAACAGAGCAATTGTAGCTTCTCTGAATGTTTCCCACACCACATTCTGAAATACTCAAACTACTCCCAAACTATTTTCTGCTGAACAAAAGTTTTGGTGGTATCAACATCCCCTGTCTCAAAATGAGAAAGAAATGATAGATTTCCTCATTCAGGCTGAGAATCTATGGCATGCCTTCTCACCCCAGTGAGGTGTTTGATTCCTGTTGTGAACTCTGTAGTTGTATTTTTCAGAAAGGATTTATGTTAAAAAAGAAAAAGAATAAATCAACATCTTCCTGAACCACAGATGTAAAAATTGTCTTCCGTGGTCCCAAATTAGCTAAAATATAGGACCACAATAAGCTGATTAACCTTGTGCTGTAGGATGGTCTAGCACAATGGTATCTGTTTCATTACCAGCAGTATGAAATTATTTTATCCAATGTAATAGGGAAATTGCATCCCAAAATCACATTTAAGAAGAGATTTATTTTGGACACCCAATGGGAATTTTTTTCCAGAAATGCCAGTTTCCAGACACAGAATCATGATTACATTTTCTGGCATAGAGCATCGTTTCTTTTCAGTCAACAGTGAGATACACAGAGACAGAGGTTGTGTCTAACTTAAAATCTAGCACTTAAGTGTTTCTCACACATGGCGACAGTACCTACAGATTTATTGAATGAAGACTGAACACGTGGTTGGACACGCAGACTTCTACCCACCCAGCAACATGTAGCTGAAACAAGAAGGATAACTCTTCAAAATAGAATTTTCATAAAATGTTCTCACAGAAATTTCAGCTTTATCCAAGTAACTCTGTTGATATCAAACTTCTTACCTTGCATTGATTCTTCAATTCATGATCTACCGTCAAGAAACTCAAATTCTATGGAGCAGTCGCTACACCATTTTGCCTCTCAGTCGTGAGCAATGCCTCCCCGACTGTGTTCCTTCCTCAGATTATTTCATGGTTTTATAACGAGCTGCTTGCCTGCAGTCTCCCCCAGCCTGGACCCAACCCCAGGCCGCTTCCCACATTGTTACCGGAGATCATTTTCTGCCATATGGGTTCGTCCTTATCCTTCTCTCATGACAGTTTCTCACTCGCTAGCATTTTATGCCACCAGGAACAAAGCCCGAGTTATTCAGCCTGTCATTCGAGGTCCTTTCCAAATGGGCCCTGACTCTATTTTCCTGAAACGAAACAACCCCCACTGTCTGCACACCCTGGCATTCCCAAGAACGGGGAGATTTCCTTCCTCTCAAGCTTTGCTCATTTTGCTTCTTCCACTTGGAACGTGCTGCTCAGCTGTTTTCAACTGGCAAGTCTGCCCCAACATCACCTATTCTTTGAGGCCCTCCAGACTCCTCCAGACAGAATTCAACACTCTTCACTCCGTGATGCCCGAAGGTTTCCTATGTACTTTTATGAGAGCACCAACCACATCCGATATTAGCAGTCCTTACTAGGTGCTAGATCTTGTACAACATGCATGTGTGCCTCTCTCTTCTGAGACGAAAAAGACTATTCTTACTCATCTTTAAATTCCCGTGTGAAGCAGCAGGATGAGTTCCATAAAAATAGAGCACAAAATAAAGTGGTTAAAAAGGATGTTCGGGATGTACATGTTTTGCCTAGTGACCAAACTGATGAATTCCCAAAAGATGTATGCATCTTCCGGGAGTCCCAGGGCTCTGTCCGTGTTTCAGTGACCTCTTGCTGACCAGGAGCTTTCTCATCCAAGGTGAGCGCAGACCAGCTGCTTCTCCCACGCCTAGGGCAGGAGATCATATGTCAAGATTGAACTGCCTGTGGTGGCCTGTGCTTGCCACATGTGTTGTGGGTGTGTGTTCCCAAGATAGACTGCCCTGTAAAGGAAGCCAGGGCCTGCCCACACGGTGCTACTAACCGGTCAGCAAATGCATAGCCACTTCCAGAGAGAATTTGCCTTCAGCTCAGGCTTCCTTCTCTGTTCAGAAGTTAACACATGAGTAGATGCTCATAAACTGGGTGAATTCCTGGTGGTCAATGGCACCAAAACTAGTGGGAGGAAAGGAAAAACAGGAAGCTCTTCCTACATGTTGCATTTTTAAAGAAGCATTATTTCAGAAGTCTCTAATAGGTCAGGATACAACATTTACTTGGAAACAAATGAAACCTGTTTGGGTCTAAATTATTTCTGAAATGGCATCAGTAAAAATCATTTTATAAGCTCAATCTGTGCAATTTTTTTTGAGTTGGAGTCTCACTCTGTTGCCCAGACTGGAGTGCAGTACCATGTTCATGGTCACCGCAGGCTCGACCTGCTGGGGTCGGGTGATCCTTCCGCCTCAGCCTTCCAAGTAGCCAGAACTACAGGTGCGTACTACCATGCATGGTTAATTTTTTATTTATTGTAGAGACAAGGTCTTGCCAAGTTTCCAGGACTGGTCTTGAACCCATGGGTTCAGGCAATCCTCTTGCCTCGGCCTCCCAAAGTGCTGGGATTACAGGCTAAGCCACCGAGCCTGGCCAATTTATGCATTTTGAGGGTAAGTATTTTCCCAGGATAATCTAGTATTCCAATGAAGCAATAGACTCTATGTTTTACATATATATTCTCTGGTCCTCTAAAATTCCCGTGAAGGTAAGATGAGGGCTCTGGAGTTCAGATACTTTAACTGACTTGCCCGTGGTCACACCTGGCAAAGTGGCAGAGCCAGAATGTGAACCTGCGTCTCACTTACTCTAAAGCCACTTTCACTTCCAGTACACTGAGCATCCGTGGTATGGTTTCTGCTATAGGTAGGAACAGGTAGACTTACACATGCAGATCGAAAACCTCAGCAGCTCACAAAACGAACTCACATGTCATTCTACGAGTGGAATTCAGGGAGTCGCCCACCATGCACATATGTGCACAATTTAAACCATGACTATGGGCGTCCGTGCAGTAACCAACTGCAAAGCCAAGATTTCAGTGCTTTGATCACACTGGCTGTGTGTGCCCTCAAAGTTGTAATACTCACAGAATCTGCCCGTGAGATGCAATCTGCCAAGTGTAAGATTTAATGTCGTTTTTGACAGCTGCCATTCCATAAAATAATGCTCAATGATGAGATGGCGTACGGTCTCAATTTCAGCCTAAAGAACAATCGAAGAGGTGCACCTCATAAATTTTCCTACATTGGTGCAAAAAACATCGCAAAGGTATTTTTGAAAAGGGGAAACAAATCCTTCCTTCTTGCATTTTTTTTTTTAAACTCAGAATTGGACTAGCCAGAAGAACAGGGCTTCAAGTCGGATGCAGAGAAGTGATGGGTAATTAAGTCTGTGCCATTTATTTTGTAGAAGAAGGGAGCTTTTGTCACAAATCGTATTGCCTTTCCTGTTGTTCAGAAAGAACATTTTCACACTGCCTTTTTCTCTCCAGTTATTAAAAATAAGCCCTGCAAATACTGAAAGCGGGCACAGTTACCTAAAGAAAAGAAACCCTCTAATCCTCTCTCCAGGCATGTGGAGGACCGAGGCTCCTTTGCCTCCCGGCTTTGTTAGTGCACCAATCACTGAAGCAAGATAAACTCTGAACGAGCAACGTGTTGATAGTATCTGTGCAGAAGCTCCCGTGGCTCGGCCAGCTGGGATCAAGCCGGACACAGTGGCCCTGAGCGCCGACGGCTGCCACTGTGCTGGGTCCATTCTTTCATCAGCAAGAATGAATGAGTCCAAACTCAGTCCTTCTCGTCCAGTCATGAGGCATTTAGCTTCTATTCTTTTCCAGGATGGACTTTTAACGGGATCTGTGCTTCCAAAGGATGTGTTATGTAGAAAGAGCAAAATGTACACTGTGATGGCGGATCGTCTAGAATGAGAAGCATCATTATTATTTTTCTTATTGCTACGAACCCTGATACCTGACATTTAAATTGTTCTTTCAGCAAGGGAAAGCATTTTCATCTCGTGTGATTCCTACAGCAACTCTGAGGTAGAGAAGGTGCATTTTCTCGCTTTATTTCAATAAATGAGGGAACCAAGAAACACAGAATGCACAGAATTGGCCTAGGGTCATGACGTTTAGTTGCAGTGTCTGAATTAGAAATTACCGCTGACTCCAGGTTCTAGTATTATTATTTGCACATCTAACTGTAGTTCCAATATCAAATATTCTTTTTTTTAAGATTACAAAATATAGTTCATTTAGAAAGTAATTTAGAAAGAGAGAGATGGCTCAAAGAGCACATGGCCACATAATAGCTTACTAAGATAATGGCCATTTTTTTTTTCTTTTTTGTGCTGGAGTCTCACTCTGTTGTCCAGGCTGGAGTGCAGTGGCACGCTCACGGACACCACAGCCTCAAACTGCTGGGCTCAGGCGATCCTTCCACCTCAGCCTTCCAAATAGCTGAAATCACATGCACGCATCACCACTCTCAGCTAATTTTTTTTTTTTTTTTTTTTTGAGTTGGAGTCTCACTGTTGCCCAGACTGGAGTGCAGTGGCCGCTCCCGGCCACCGCAGCCTCGATCTGCTGGGCTCCGGCGATCCTTCCGCCTCAGCCTTCCGAGTAGCCGGAATTACAGGCGCGCGCTACCATGCCCGGCTGATTTTTTTTTTATTTATTGTAGAGATGAGGTCTCGCCAAGTTGTCCAGGCGGGTCTCGAACCCTCGGGCTCAGGCAATCCTCTTCCGTCGGCCTCCCATGCTGCTGGGATTATAGGCATGAGCCACTGCGCCTGGCCTACAATCTCTTTTTAAAACCCCATCAACATATCTCTCAGAGTGTTACATCTACTATGAGTGTTATTAAAACAAAACA
>CAUYQG010141262.1:0-17628 GCA_963574415.1 Tarsius wallacei
ACTGAAATGTGGCAATTCCTAAAAGATCTAAAAATCGACCTCTCATATGACCCAGCAATCCTCCTTCTGGGAATATACCCAGAGGAACTCAAATCATTCTACAAAAAAGATGCCTGTGCACGCATGTTTATTGCAGCACTGTTCAGAATAGCAAAAACGTGCTGCCCATTGAAAGTAGACTGAGCCGGGCTCGGTGGCTCAGCCTGTAATCCCGCGCCTTGGGAGGCTGAGGTGAGTGGATTGCCTGAGCCTGCAGGTTCGAGACCCGCCTGGGCAACTTGGCGAGACCTCATCGCTACAATAAATCAAAAATTAGCCGGGTGTGGCAGCGCACGCCCGTAGTTCCAGTTACTTGGAAGACTGAGGCGGAAGGATCGCTGGAGCCCAGCAGCTCGAGGCTGCGGTGGCCAGGAGCGGCCACTGCACTCCAGTCTGGGTGACAGAGTGAGACTCCAACTCAAAAAAAAAAAGAAAGTAGACTGTATTTTAAAAATGTGATACATATACATGATGGAATATTACGCAGCCATAATGAAGGACAAAATTATGAACTTTGCAGCAACTTAGGACGGATTTAGAGTCTGTAATACTCAGGAATCTATCACAGGAACAAAGAACTGAGTGTCACGCAGTCTCATTCATGAGCGGAACCTGAGCAATTATCATGCTACTACAAGAAAGGGATTGGTAGTGTGGGAAACTGCTGGGGTGGAGTGGGGGGGGGCACTTCCTCGATAAGAGTACCCGATCTCAAACCAGGCGACGTGGGAACCAAAGTGAGGCCCAAACTTTACCTGTACAATGACTATTTGTATACCTAACTCTGAATTGTACCCCACATCTTTAAAATAAAAAAAAGAAATGTACTAAGTAGTGAGGTGCCGTCTCTTGTTTTTTTAAAGGCCACTTTGGCCGTATCACATGAGGACCTCTTGAAACTGACATTCCTAGGCTAGTGCACAAGAATGCATGAAGAGAGAACTCTTCGGGGCCCATCTTGTCTGCACATTTACACCCAGTGATGTAAAGCCAGAGTGGGAGAGGCAGGAGGCCTGGTTCCGAGGAGCCCTCTGGCACGTGCACGCACCGTGCTCTCAGGGAAGCCATGTTCCACGGTCGTGAGCTGCGGGGCATTGTCAGCAAATATCACGAGGTCACAGGCAGTGAAGAGTTGGTGAGCTCATTGCCTTCAGCATCCTTGCTTTTCATCCTTGACACGCTTGGAGCACGGAAATGATATTCTGCCTGTTCAGCAGAGACTCACACAGCCCCTCCTTTCTCCAGCGATATCACCTGAAACTCGAGCACATTGCCTCACGTGGCCCCGACCCCAGCAGCGCTGCAAGGCATCACCTAGTTCTCTTCTTCAGGATCTGGGGGAAGCTCCCCACAAAGCCACCAGTACCAAGTCGAGCCATGATCCTGAGTTGTGTCACAACCGCACATTCGCATGTGCGATTCGGGAGCTTTGATGGGGCTCAGCCTCCAGGCAGGGTCCAGGTGGCCCAGGTGACCAGGCGTGGTCAGAGACAACCAAACTTTGCAAAACTTGTTTCATTTTGATCATTTGACTTAGCTTCAATAATAACTCAGCAAGACTGGCAAGGCAACGTTATTGCTTCCATTTTATAGATGAAAGCCCACATTTGGTTTTTGATACAGTGATTATTTCACTTCAAGTCATTTTGATTAACTGTCACAGAATTCCACTCAAAGTTACTTAAGCAAAAAGGATGTTCATTATAAAGGCACAGAAACAATATCATTCATTCCTTTATTCGTTCACCCACTCACCATCTCTTTGCTTTTTATTTTATTTTTTTAAAATTTTAATCTTGATTTTAGAGTTGTGGGGTCCATGTGAAGATTTGCTACATAAGTAAATTGCGTGCAGGTGCGGTTTGGGCTTCTAGCAAGCTCTCTCTCCCCCTGGCAGTGAATATGGTACCCAATGGTTGGCTGTGTGTCCCTTATCCTGCTTCCTCCTTCCAAATCTTTGCTGTTTGTCTGTTATGTTCCAGAATCTGTGCTAGGCTCTGGGGGTATTATGCTAAACCAACACACACACAGACTCTGCCTTCATATAACTTACAGTCTGGAGGAAGAGATACACATGATCCCAGCCATCACACAAACACATGCAAAGTTTGATTTTTGTCCTTATTGTGACACGCAACATGAGGAAGACTGGACGGGTGCGATGAACACGCAACACAAGCCGAGATCTGAGAGATGAGAAGGAGTTAGCGTGGTGGAGAGGGGACGGAAGGGGGTTCGGGGCTGAGGGGACAGCATGTACAAAGGCCCCATCTTTTCAGGGAGCCGGGCAAGCAAGAACAGTAGATCAAGAAGGATGCCGTGGATGGATAAGACAGGGCAGGAAGGGGCCGAAGGAGAGGGGAAGCACGGGAGGTGGGCAGGGACCCCAGGCCCGGCAGAGCTCGCAGGCCATGTGTGGGGTGGTTGTCTTCGTCCTGGGAAGAACGGGACGCCAGGAAGGACCAAATAAGGGGGGTGCTGACATGATCGGCTTCAGGTCTTGTGAAAATCACTCCGCCATGGTGTGGAGTTGGTATTGGAGGGTGGCGGGAGAAGGCTGAGTAAGAGGGTGTATCAGTTAGGGTTCAATCAGAAAGTCTATGGATAGTTTAACGAGTAATTGAATATGTTTAATAAGTAATTGGTGAGAAAATAATTTGAAACTGTATATATACACCGTTCTTCATCAAGCTCACACACGCATTTGAGCATTCGCGGATGATTTATTTTTAACTCTCATCTTGAAACAACTTCAGAATAACAGAATGCTGCAAAAATAAAGCCAAGAAGTCCCACATACAATTCGCCAAAATTCCACAAATGTCATCTCACAAAGCCCGGGACGATAACCAAAACCAAGGCATTCTCAGATAAATTACTATATATAATACTCATATGTGGACCTTCTGCAACTTTCACCAATATTTCCACCGGTTTTCTTTTTCTTGTCCCAGGTTGAATCGAGAATCACACAACACGTCCAGCCGTCATGTCTCAGTCTCCAATTTGCGGCCGTTCCTCAGTTGTACCTTCCCTTTCATGATCTTGACCCTTTTGAAGAGTCCTGCTCCGTTCTTTTTCTTGACTCTCCCTCAGTCTGGTTTGTCTAATATTTCCTTATAATAAAATTCAGGTTATGCATTTTGGACAAGAATAGTGCACAAGTGGTAATGATGTGTCATTCTCACCACATTGGATCAGGAGGCAAATGATGTTGACTTTTCCCCAAAATGTTAAGCTTTGATCATTTTGTTAAGGTGGTAACCACCAGGTTTTTTGTCTGTACGGTGACTATTTTCTCTTTGTAATTATTAAGTATCTCGCTAGGAGGTATTTTGAGACTGCATCACTGCCCTATTTCTCATTATGTGTTCACACACTCGTTATCTTCCTAGATGATCATTTCCCAAAATAGTGATTGCTGTGGTATTTGCCACAAGGTGATTTTCTATTTCCTCTGTAGTTACTGGAATGCTACTGATGGAATTCTCCTGTAAGAGAAGCACTTTCCCTCCTTCTTTTAAAAAATTTATTCTATTATTTGTTTGGATCACTACGTACTCATGAATTCTTAATTTTGGATTGATTGGAATTCATTCTATCATTGTGTAGTTTGATTCTTAAATTGTTCCAGATTTGGCCATAGGGGGCACCATCGATTTGGCTTCTGTGTCTTTTTACATTTTCCTGGTCATTTTTTGACTGCATCCTTGCTTTTCCGACCCACGAGATACTCCATTCTCATCTTGTATATTTCCTGCCCTCGTAGAGAATGGCATTTGAAAATCGGAAGCTTCTCGTTGGTATCAGAGTGTCATTGTCTGCAATCCTCTCAGTCGTTTATACCGATGCTTCCAGGGTGGCTACAACATCACGGGGTTCATGCTGTCCTTCCCCTTTTCCTTTTTTACAACTCTTTCCTCCAAGAGTAAGAAACCTGACCCTCGTGATCTATGACAGATTAGTGTATTTTCTCAATCCCGGATTACACAGAAGTAGTTTTAAGATGGCCAACCATGCCCCTCTGAAAAAATGAGCCTCCTGACTAGAGGACAATATTTGTGTATAGTTCTCTTCAGCTTTAACCTCAGAGTACATAGTCGACACTTATTTGTTTAAATCATACGAAAGTCAACTTGGATTCCTATAAAAAGCAAACCTACCAACTAGGGTATAATATTTATGCAAGTTCTTTTATTGTATTCATTCTACACAATGATAGAATGAATTCTAATCGATACAAAAATAAGAATCCATGAGTACGTAGTGATACAAATAATTAATAGAATAAATTTTTTGAAAGGGTGAGAGAAAGTGCTTCTCTTACAGTAGAATTCCATCAGTAGCATTCCAATAACTGCAGAGAAAATAAAGGAAGTAGAAAATCACCATGTGGCAAATACCGCGGTAATCACTATTTTAGGCAATGATCATCTATGAAGATAACGAGTGTGTGAACACATTGACTACATAGTCAATACTTACTTTCTTAGAATCAGGTTACATTCAAATTCAAGCCTCTGTCTGGGTTGGCTGGCAACAAATTCAATTACAGGCATTATTAAGGCTTCCTTTTTCTAACCCCACATTTGTACAGAGGTCCTAGCCAACTTGAAAAGGAGAAATTCTCTGGGGAAAACTCCCCAGACTTTGGACCACACAGCATGGACTCTAGACACGTTTCTGAGCCTGGGAAACCTAGGACCCGCTTTCTTGCTTCTCCAGATGTAGCATGTAGCTATACACCTCCACAGGGGGTCCCAGCCTGAGAATTTTCACAAGTCTATGTTATTCCCAGGCTTGAGAATGCCTCTCTTCCACCTTGTTGCTTTTTCCAGGAGTAAATGTATGACTGCTTGTTCCTCTGAGTACTGGGTGTCGGGGGTGTGGGCGATTGCTTTATAAGTGGATAGTTATGTAGGTCTTCTATTTCCAGTCTGAATGCATGGGTCTACCTTTGGTTGTACCATTGGCTGCCAAGACTAGTGCTTCTGCAGTGTGGAGGGAAGACATGGCTCCCAGACTCAGGGCGGTAGTACTCTCCATGCACACGCCGGGCTGCGGCTTCCTGTCCCCTTCCACTCACCACCACTCCATCTGCTTGCCAGTTGCCAGGTGTTTTGGGAAAATTCTTACCCGGTGACAGACCTAGCCCCATCCCTTACAAAGCTCTCCCCTTATGGTAGAATTCCTCTGATAAATCCATTCCCATTTTCTTGGTGATTATTGTGTTTCATTCTTTTATCGAGGGCTGTCGAATCAGTGGGTTCAGTCTGTCGTCTTGAGTAAGAATCTCAGCACATATATTTATTCAACAACTCAGAACATTTTTAGGGCATTTTATTTGGAATTGCCTTTTGAGTTGTTTATGAGCCGAACAAGAAAATTGGCAACTTTACATTGCAGTTAGACATTTATAAAGCTAAATGTCACTGTCCAGTTCAATTACTAAATTTATGTGCTCACAATTTATCCTTGTTTCTTATTTTAAACAGTCTTCTGTCAATGTGGATAAAGATTCAAAAGACACATCTAGAGTCAATTGACCTCAAGTTTTCTAAAAGGTTTATTGGAAGAAGTGTATGACTTTCCCGGATGAATGCATCCTAGGCAAAAATACTCACCCAACTGTGTGTTCTGGTATGTTTACTCCACAATTATTTTTAATTATTCTATGGTCTTCCTTATACAAATCTCTCTTTCTCTAGAAAAGAAAGTGACCTCTATTTTTAGTAGGAAATCTCGACCTTATATCCTGACTTGGTATATAAAGGTGACTTCTGGTTATTTTCCTTCCAAGAAATAGGACTGCTGTACTTTCTTGGGTGGAAAAATAAGCATTTATCCGACTGCGTACAGAGAAGGTAGGCTCTGAGTATTCAGCTACTTTATAACCAGCCTTCCTTTTTTGGTCCAACTTTCACTTCTGTTTCCAAAAGTACTTGCTGCCATCAGTTGCTAAACTCAAAAGGTTCTGAGGAAACGAGGGGGTGCTTCTGGGTTTTGCTCTACTATTGGTCAAGGATTCCTCTTTTTTATGTCGGCTATAAATGTTCACAGTCATCTTTTTCCTCTCTAGCTTCCAAATCTTGCCACTGTTGCCTTGCGTTCTCTTTTCCTTGTGTGTCCATGTTTTCTCTGGCTGTTTTCCATCCATTTGTAGTTTTAAGTAGGGTTCTCATCTAAGAGGGGGAAGAAGTGAATGCACGTTTTTAGGAGATCTTCAAAAGAGATTTGAGATATAGCTAGAAATTGGAGCCACTCCTGTAGTGACAAAAGGGGAGCAAAGTTATCCACTCAGTAAACTCAATCAATTCAAGAAAAAAATGTTCATTATTAAAGATACTTTGAAATAACATACACGCACACAAACTGTTAACTCAGAGATATTATCATTCTTATCTCGTTGGATTATTTTTCTAATAAATTATGGCTTTCATGGACCTTGCTTTATTTTTTTAGGTCATAATTTGTAGTGGCCACCTGAGAACCTCTATTTTTTTTATCATCGTTCTTTGTGACCTTGTCTAAGTCCCAAATGTCCAGTCTGTCGTCTTTCTAGAAAAACATTTTTATCATCATCTCACAACAGAAAAAAAGTCCTTTTATCACTCTGATCGCATTCCACATACATTACTTCCTATACCGTCACACACAAATTCTCATAAAGAAACTTCGAATCTCAGAAGATTTCAAGTACACTGGAATATATTTAAAAGTTATGCATAGGTAAGACATCCAAGGGGCTGACAAAGAGCTCAATCCAGAGGGTCGCTCAAAATGTAGTAGCTGTTTTATGTGTAAGTTGGCATGTGTGTGTGTGTGTGTGTGTGTGTGTGTGTGTGTGTAAGATCTTGACCTGGATATAACATCACTTTCTTTTCATCATTCATATGTTGCATTGCGTATACTTAGCTCTCAATCACTAAATGGTTATAGTCTCTTACTTTTATGGTTTAGTCAGAACGAAGGTAGGATAATGGAGACATGGAGAGAATGATCCATATCAAATTCTCATGCCAAAGCATAATATATGACCTAGCTTGTAAGTCTCTTAACTATTAAACTCTGAAAGTCCTTTTCTATCATTTTACCCATGAAGGCAATTGTATTCTTTTAAGAGGACTGTTAAAAAATGACATAGAATGTTGTACATGAAAATGCTTCGTAAATTATGAAGTATTATATAGAGGAAATATGTTTTTAAAATAACACATAAGTAATAATAATTACAGCAACCACAGTTGAGAGAGAGAGAGAGAGAGAAGAGGATGATGCCAACATTATATAACAATTGAGCAAATCCAGGAAAATACACTGACCATTGACACACCATGTGATTGTCAGGAAGGAACATGGATTCAGCTCCAATCACACTGGCAGCTCTCAGAAAACAAGAGCTGTGCTGTCACAGCTGTCATTGAACAATTAATAATGTCCTGAATCCCTCCTTTCATTATGTTTCAAATCCCTGTTCACCAACCAGCCTGACTCAGATGAAGCAAAATGAAGAGCGGAAAGCCATCACCTGCAAGTTTGGACAAGAACAACATCAAGCCGTAGAATACCCAAGACTTTTTCTAAATGATCCCTAAAACAGTGTGGAAAGCACACTTTTCCTTAAGAAGAGGTTCTTGAAAGAGTTGAGATCCACTGAGTGAGTTGTGTAACCCCATTGGACAACTTTCTGTTGTTGAGTTCATCTTAATTGCTCCAAATCACATGACCACCTGGTATGCCTATGGGTTGGGCAATTTAAAACCCAATTCTGAACAAGGAAAAAGCCATAGATTTTTCTGTAAAATATCAGAACTAAAAAGTTTTAAAACATAGAACCTACAGGTCATGTGAGCTAGTGATGAGAAAGAAGGGATGGATTTCCTGTGAAGGGCACAGGTATGTATCTCCCTTTCCTTCCCAAATTTCAATGGGAGGATTGTCAAAATGTGAAAAAAGAGTATAAAACACATAAGCAATATGGAGAACTGGAGTGGAAAGAGGGCAGAAACAAATGCTTATAAGCAGAAAGGATGTCATAACAAGATACAAAAGAATAAAAGAGAAATCACGCCAGAGGCAGGGGAAAGTCGAGTATAAGGCATCATGCAGTTCAGCACAATTCTGGAATGACTACAGCTGTCGGGTGGTGTGGGTGGACAGCAGGCAGGTTCTGAGAGATAGCACTCAGGGAATTTGAATAGCATACTACCTCCCTACAGTTGAGTCTCTACCTTAGAGTGATTGGCAGCAGTATTATTAGCCCCTGGATAACAGAGAGAGAAAAAGTATCTCCTTAATAATATCAAACGATTCTCTTGAAAAAGGCTAGATTTCCAAAGGTGGACTTCAGTGTTGAAAAATAAAACTTGTTTTTTTTATGTGAGTTTCCTGTGGCTGCTTAGCAGATTACCACAATCGAGGTGGCTTCAAACAATGGACATTTATTCCATCACGCTTGTGAAGGCCAGAAGTCCAGGATCAGGGTATCAGCAGGGTGGCCATTCCTCCAAAGCTCTGGGGCAAGTCTGCTCTGTGCCTCTTGCAGCTTCTGGTGGCTCCAGCATCCCTTGGCTTGTGACTGCATAACTCTGAACTCTGCCTTCATCTCTCATGATCTTCTTTGTCCCTGTGTCTTCTTTTTCTTCTCTTGTAAAGACATATGTCATTGGATTTAGGATTCATCCAAGTAACCCAGGTCTCATCTCAAGATCCTTAATTATAGCTCTAATAAGGTCAAATTCACAGCTTCTGGGGATTAGGAGGTGGACATATCCTATTTGGGGAGAGGTACAAATCAACCTGTTATATTTGTTTTGACATTGTGAGAGAGAATAGAAACGGGGTGCAGTCTGCCTGCCTTTGGATTTCCCATTTACGTACACTGAAGTTGACAGGATTTGCTGTCAGCGCATACATTTAGGGGACAGGTGTGTTAAGAAAGCCCTTTTATACAACAAGAGGGGAGATGAGAACAATGGTTTTTTAAAAATTTTTAATGATGGGGTCTCATTATGTTGCCTAGGCTAGCTTTGAACTCCTGATCTCAAGGGACCTTCCTTTCTCAGCTTCCCAAATAGCTGGGACTAAAGGCATAAGCCTCCATGCCCAACTAAGAACAAAGTATTGATATTGGTCAACCGAGGATTGAATTAACAAGTACAAAAAGACAATCCAGAGTCACCAGGCATTTGAGGAAACCAACAGTTAGCACAGAAAAGAAGAAAAAAATAAAAATAATGAATAGAAGGTGTGATGGATTGAATTGTGCTCTCATAAAACCCATATGTTGAATCCTTAACCCCCAGTGTGACTGTATTTGGAGACTGGGTGTTTAGAGAGATCATAAGGATGGGGCCCTAGTCCAGTAGGGCTGGGGTCCTTATCAGAAGAGAAAGTGACACCAGAGAGCTCCCTCTCTTTGAGCATGCACAGAGAAGAGGCTATGTGAAAACATAGTGCGAAGGTGACTGTCTACAAGACAGGGAGAGCACCTTATCAGAACCAACCCAGACAGCACCTTGAGTTTGATCATGGAAACTTCTGGCTTCCAGAACTGCAAGAAAGTATATTTCTATTGTTTAAACCACTTGGTCGGTGGTATCCTGTTATGGCAGCCTGAGCAGACTAGGAATACAGGAGGGAACAATTATAACTGAAAATATTCCAAACACTATTTGCAGAGAGGTTCTAGGAGGTATTGCTTTCATAAAACAAGAATGTGCTCCTGGGAAATAGGAACTTTCTGAGACTGAAAACATTCTTAGAAATTTAAAATCCGATTTATAAACTAAAATATTCAACAGAAAGGCTGGAATATAATATTGAGAAAATCTCCCGGGGCAAGGAATAAAATGAAAGAGAGAAAGGAAATATCAATAACAAGGCTAGAGATATATAAAGCTAAGTAGCTATCCAATACCTGATTAATAGGATTTCAAAATAGACCAAGAAAAATGGAGAAGAGAAGGTAAATTATTTTTAAAAATTGGTAAACTAATTCTAAAGCTAAAGAAGTATACATATGCCAAGTAGGAAGAATGAAAAGAGGCACACACCTGGATAAACCCTCATCAAATTTCATAGATTCAAAGATAAAGATAACGCTGGAGCTTCCAGAGGTAAAATTTAAAAAAGCCTCTTACAAGGGAATAAAAATCATATCAGCATTAAAAAAACAGAGCTGGATGCTAGAATGACCTTCAAAATTCTGAGAGGAAATGGTATGGAAATGATAAAAAACACCAAAACTAACATTTATTGAATGCCATGTTCTAAGCATCATTTTAAATGCCTTATATATTATTTTAATCTTCCCAATAATCCTTGGAAGTAGATATTATTACTAAACACATTTTCCAGATCGAGCAAACTGAGGTAGAAAGGTCAAGAGATATTTTCCAGGTAGAGCTACTGAGAGTTCGATGCCCAGCTAAATTATTATTCAGGTGTGAGAACAATGAAAAGAAAATTCAGATATCCATGATCCTTAAACAAAATGAAACAAAACAAAACAAAACAAAAAACCTTAAGATGTATTCTCAAAACAAACTAACACAAGGCTTCCCAAAAGGATGAAGACAAATGATCCAAGAAATAACTGAACTCACCCAGTTAATGAGAGAAAAAAACCCTAGGATGACAGCTCTGTAGAAGACTGGGAAAATAGTTTAATTTAGCTCAACTTTCATGATCTTAGTGACAGGATGAGGAAGGCATGTGTTCCTTTTGTCAATAAGGAAAAAGAAAGACCATTAGAAGCTTCAGGTAAAGCAAAAGTATACAAGCAAGTCATGGTCCAAATATGAGACAAGCTATGCGGTGGAGATCTGAACTTATATGTTAAATATATTTATTTAACATATATTTGACATATATGTTAAATATAAGTGATGAGACTCCATCGAAATTCAACCTTTGGAGCTTGGTCCTTTGAGTCCCATGGATTTGGGGACATAGGATTAGATTATATACTTTAAAGGTCTACCACATCTTTGGCGAAAAAATATGTATCATTACCTAGTCATGGTATTGCAAATGCTGTTTATTGATTTTTCATTTTTAGAACATGTGTGTTCTATATTTGCATAATCAAAGCATAACATTTAAATATACTTTTAGGAGATGAACACTAATAAGCACTGACCATATAGAAATCACAGTATAGTAGATAGAAATCGGAAAGTGATCAGAAGGCAGGCTCAGGGGAGGAAGAGAAGCAGAAGGTGATATAAGAAGGTGAATCTCACTGTATCAGTGATCTGCAATCAAGTGATGCTGTCTGTTAGGTCCTCTAGAAAGCAGATATCGAGATGGAGTTAGGGATCCAAGAGCTTTATTGGAGGGTAGTGCTTATGAGAGTTGAAGGGAGTAGAAACAGGACTGGGCAGGGAAGCCTTCAGAGTGCCCTGCAGAGAAGTCATCTGAGAACGCAGAAGTGGATGGAGGCAGGCTCCTCAGACCAGGATGCAGCTCTCTTGAAGGCTCAATAAAGCCCATAGGTGCTCTGGAGCAAAGGCTGCTCATTAGAGGAACCCTGAGTGGGCAGAAGTGGCCAGCCCACAGGTCTCCTGCTGCATTTGGTTGCCGGCTAGGAGCAGCTGGGACAAGTGTGGCCCAAAAGCAAAGTTGAATCCTAAACATGCTGTGGCTGAGGTGCTCAGGTAACTGCGTTCCTTGTACTGATGGACACATTTTTCTTTTCTTTTTTTGAGTGGGAATCTCACTCTGTTGCCCAGACTGAAGGGCAGGGGCATGCTCACAGCCACCGCAGCCTCGACCTGCTGGACTCCCGTGATCCTTTCGTCTCAGCCTTCCAAGCAGCTGGAACTACAAGCGTGCGCCATCACGCCCAGCTAATTTTTCTTGATTTATTGTAGAGATGAGGTCCCTTCCCAGTTGCTCGGGTTGGTCTCGAACCTGTGGGTTCAGGCGGTCCTCTCACCTCGGCCTCCCAAGATGTTGGGACTATAGGTGTGCGCGGCCATGTCCCAGCCTACACATTTTTCTTGAGGAAGATTTGGGTGGTGCACACAGGGCCAGTTTCAGGGGTGTGGGGCTTGTGCAGTCATGCAGGCCTTCCAGTGAGGAGAATCCGTGCTTGGTTGGATGCAGTGCTGCTGCTGTCTTGACATTGTTAATAATTTTTGGACAACGGCCTGCATTTTCATTTTGCACAGGGTCCTGCTCGTTACGTAGCTGGTCCTGGGTACACCACTGTGCACGCAAACAGATTTGTCTAAAACTTTGGAAAGAGAAATTGAGCTTTAAAAATATTTTAAAATAATGAAATTAAGCAATCAAAGAACAAAAGTAAGATAACTGGCAAGAGTGGCTGCCTGAATGGGACGTGAGACATTACGCATGTCCAATTTGGTAAGATAGTCTTTATACACAAAGGTGCAAAGGTGAAGCATCAGGAAGGTTTTTGAATCAGGAAATTGAGGAAAAAATGAGTTACTTAGAATTATGGTATACATCTCCAGGTGAACGTAAACAGATCCACTTATTTTTGGAAGATGGAATTGAATGAAGGAACAAGGTTTTATGTAGAAAATGTTATTATTCAGTGTAATACATTTTTATAAATTTCACCCATCTCCCCCTCATGTACATGTCTTTTAAAACCCAGAAATGAAGACTGGGTGCAGTGGCTCACTTCTGTAATTCCAGTGCTTTGGGAGGTGAAGATGGGAGGATTGCTCGAGCCCAGGACTTTGAGACCAGCCTGGGCTACATAGCGAGACCTGGTCTCTATAAAAATAAAAAAGAAGCCGGATGTGGTGGCACATGCCTGGTGTGTGTGTGTGTGTGAGAGAGAGAGAGAGAGAGAGAGAGAGAGAGAGAGAGAGAGAGAGAGAGAGAAATATGGGAGAGAGAACCATCCCCATATATAACTTAGTCACACAGAAGGGCTAGTTGTTGATGTTTTGTGGTGACAAAAAGAAGCAAAAACGAAAGAAAAGTGAGTGAAACACTGTGTTAGAAAAAAATGAAGACCTTGATTTTGAGTTGACGAGATTTGAAAACAACACAGTAACTCTGTGCCAAGGACTAGCTCATTAATCATGACCCTAGCCAGGCTACTCCATGAAAATGTGAATATTGAAGGTGAGTCTGAATATTCAGAGTTGGCTGCAGAAAATTAACAAGTGTAAAATATTTGAAAATACGTGGTAAGAAAAAAAAGCTTTTGTTGATCAAGAAGCAGCCGAGAATCAAATGTATAAGTCTGCTAGGATCATAACTGAAGGAAAATCTTAATCCTACACAAGTTTGCCAATGCTGGTGGCACAACTCTACACTGGCGCAACGTTTCTAGAAAAATCTTAGTCATAGCAATGACTGGCAAGAAAACCCCAGCAGGTTTTAAGGCCATGGAGCCCAGGGTGACTGTTTTTAGACATGTCAGTCCTACAGGAGAGGTTTAGGTGACAGTCATGAGGAAGAGCCAACATGAGATATTTAAGTGATGTATGAAACTTATCTGTCATTGCCATGCAGGCAAGAAAGTCTGAGTGAACAGAGACATATTCTCTGACTGATTCAATATTTTCTAACTGATTCATTACCCGCTTTGCATCCTGGGCTTGAGTTCACGGCAGGCAACCTGGACTGTAGGGTTTTATTGTTCTTCACTGGTTCTGCACAAGCCCCCTCCCGAACTTCCTGGGGAAAACAATGTTTTTGGCAGTGACTTTTTTTCCCTCAAGGTTGCATCTGCAGTGAAGCCTTGTTTGCCAAGACATTGGCACTACACTGGGGGAAAGCACCAATAGCATGACTCTATCTTGCCCCTCCCCCACACTTTGGTTTTTCCCTTAATTTTATGATTGTTGAGGTTAACAGACACCTGGCAATTTCAAACACGCTAAACGAATTGAGTCATGGGGATGTCATTTCTGCAGCAGCTAATGCTCGCAGCAGTGTTGACACAGAATGTAACTGCTTTCAACCCCCTGACAATGTAAACTCAAACTACAGAATTGATCAGCAGAACTGGAGGCCGGGGTAAGGAGAAGGAGTGAAGACGGACTGCCGATATATTCATCTTAAGAGCAACTTGTTAAGAGATAATGTCGATATTTGATACATGAAAAAGAAGGATTAAGTATAGTGTTTAAATTTAAAAGTTACTCTATTATTAAACTTAAAACAAGGATATAAGTTTATTGGGAAAGAGGGACATTGGGGTGGTGAGAATTACTCATCTGTGAATAGTTTCCTTGGAGTTAAATGTGGACTACATAAACAAAATCCAAGGTTCTGGAGGGCAACCGTCTCCCGCCTCCTTATCCTCACTCCCAGTCTGTCCCAACCCCCACCCTGAAGGGTCCGCTTCTGACCTTTAACCTTGTGAATGTTTTATTCTTTTGATGGTGATCTCTAAAATTCCAAGTAAAATAAGTAAGAAAAAAAAGTAAAAAAATAGAAATTTGAAAAAGAGTTAAATCTGAAAGGAGACGGGAGATGCTAATAACACAAATTACAGAAGAACTTTGTTGTTTTATTTTAAAATAAATTTTACTGTGTATGCTTGAGGTATACAACATGATGTCATAAGACACATAGCATGTCCATCATCTCATTTAGTTACCCATTTTTCCCTATGTAGCAAGAAAAGTCATAATTTATGCACTTAGGAAGACTCCTGACACAATACGAGATGGTTTATTACAGTCCTCATGTTACACGTTGTATCTTTGGACTTGTTCATCCTACGTATTTGCTACCTTGTATCCTTTGACTTAAATCTCCCACATATAAGTGAGATCATGCACTTTTCTTTCTGTGTCTGGCTTATTTCACTTAGCACAATGCCCTCCAAGTTCACCCATGCTGGGGCAAATGACAGGATCTCTTTTTTTAGGCGGAATAATATTCCATTACACACACACACACACACACACACACACACACACACACACTCTCACACACCCCACAATTTCTTTATCCATTCATCCATTGATGAACATCAAGGTTGTTTCCATGTCTTGGCTATTGTGACTAATGCTGCATTGACCATGGAAGTGCAGATATCTTTAGGAGGTGACAGTTTTATCTCCTTTGGATACATACCTAGAAGACAGATCATGATAGCTCTATTTTTATTTCTTTTTAGGAACTTCCATACTGTTATCCAAAATGGCTGCACCAATCTACATTCCTACCAATAGGGTATAGGGTTTTTCCCTTTTATCCACACCCTCACTCACACTTGTTATATCTTTTCGATAATAGCTATCCAAATACGTGTGAAGTGGTAAATTACAGTGGTTTAAATTTGCATTTATCTAATGGTTAGTGATGTTGAACACCTTTTCATGTACCTGTTGGCCATTTTAATATCATCTTTGGAAAAATGCCTATTTAAGTCTTTTCCCCATTTTTAAAAATTATATATTTTTTTGTTATTGAGTTCTAATGAATTCTTTGTAAATCTTGGCTGTTGACTTTTTACCTGATATACGGTTTGCAAATATTTTTTTCCCTCTCTGTAGGTGGCCTTTCCATTTTGTTGATTATTTTCTTTGCTATGCAGAGCCTTCCAGCCTGATACAATCCCATTTATTTATTTTGCTTTTGTAGCCTGAACTTTTGGTGTGAAAGTCACTAAATCATGGCCAAGGCCAATGTCAAGGAGGTTTTCCCCTGTGTTTCCTTCTATGGGTTTTATGATTTCAGGTCTCATGTTTATGTCTTTTATCTATTTGAGTTGATTTTTATATGTGGTATAAGATAAGTGTCCGGCTTCATTATTTTGTATGTGAAAATCCAGTTTTTTCAGCAGCATTTGTTGAAGAGACTGTTCCTTCCCCATTGTGTCTTTTTCATGCCCTTGCTGAAAATTAGTTGCCTATATATGTTTGGATTACTGTCTGGGCTCTCCATTCTGTCCCGCTGGTCCACATATCTGTTTTTATGCCACTATCATACTTTTTTGATGATTATAACTTTGTAATATTATTTTAAATCAGGAAGTGTGATGCCTCCAACTTTTTTTTCCCCTCAGAATTGCTTTGGCTATGTGAGGCCTTTTGTGGTGTCATACAAATATTAGAATTGTCTTTTTCTATTTCTATAAAGAATGATATTGAGATTTTTGACCTGAAATGCATTGACTCTGTATATTGCTTTAGGCAGTATGGACATTTTAGCAATATTGGTTCTTGTAATCCATGTGCATAAAATATCTTTCCATTTATTTATTTCTTTCATCAATATTCCATAGTTTTTAGTATGCAGGTCTTTTACCTTTTTGGTTAAATTTATTCCTACATATTTTGTTTATTTATTTTTGATGCTGTTGTAAATGAGATGGTTTTCTTGATTTCTTTTTTAGCTAGGTCAAAATTTGTGTCTAGAAGTGCCACTGATGTTTGTATATTGAGTATATATTCTACAACTTATTGAATTTGTTTCATAGATCTAACAGGTTTTTTGGTAAAGTCTTTGGGGTTTTCTGCATCTAGAATCATGCCATCTGTGAATAGAGATTCTCTGATTTGATTGGTTTTTATTTTTTTTTTCTAACTGCTCTTGATAGTATCTCAGTACTATACTGGATAGAAATGGTGAGAGTAGGTATCCTTGCTTGTACCTGATCATAGAGGAAAAGCTTTCAGTTTCCACCCATTGATTGTGGTGTTAGCTATAGGTTGTATGTTTTTATAAACGGGCTTTATTACGTTGAGGAACTTTCCTTCTATACCTAAACTGTTAAGAGTTTTGTTCAAGTAAGTATGCTAAACTTTTTCTGAGTCAATTGATATAATCATGGGGTCTTTCAGTCTGTTTATGTGCTGTAGTACGTTGATTGATTTGCATATGTTAAATCAGCCTCAGAAATAAAAGGAATCATAAGGGATTACAGACTTATGGCCCAACCTGTGATTTTTTTTTACTTTATAATGCATTTATCAGGGTACTGAGTGCATTTTCGACTTACAGTACTTTTGACTTAGATGGGTTTGTCAGGATTTAACTCTATCATAAGTTGAGGAACTTCTGTATTATGAAAAATTATGTGCTGTTAAATTTGATAACCTAAAGGAAATGGATGAATTTCTAGAAAAATACAGCCTACCAAGGTTGAATCAGAATGAGATAGAAAGCTTGAACAGGCCAATAACAAAGAGATTAAAGTAGTAATTAAAAACCTCCCAACAAAGAAAGGCTCAGGACCAGATGGCTTTACAATCGAATTCTACCAAGTTTTTAAAAAGAATACTAATACCTTTAAACTCTTCCAAAAAAATAGAGCTGGAGGGAATACTTCCTAACACATTTTATGAGACCAGCATTACCTTGATACGTAAGCCAAAGACACCACACAAAAAAAAGAAAACTACAGGAGGTCTTTCTGTCATCACACAACCTGCCTAGGTTGAAACAAGAAGAAATTGAGACCCTAAATAGACCAATAACAATCAAGGAAATTGGCTATGTAGTAAGAAAACTACCTACAAAAAAAAGCCCTGGACCAGATGGCTTTCCAGCAGAATTCTACAAGACATTTAAGGAGGAGCTCATACCAATCCTACTGAAGGTATTCCAGGCGATTGAGAAAGATGGAACCCTCCCCAAATCATT
>CAUYQG010141263.1:0-14957 GCA_963574415.1 Tarsius wallacei
TTCCAAGTAGCTGGAACTACAGGTGCGCGCTACCACGCCCGGCTAGTTTTTTGATTTATTGTAGAGATGAGGTCTCGCCAAGTTGCCCAGGCGGGTCTCGAACCTGCGGGCTCAGGCAATCCACTCACCTCAGCCTCCCAAGGTGTGGGATTACAGGCTGAGCCACCGAGCCTGGCTTGTCTTTTTAAATTAATAAATATTTGGGGGGGTTACTCTGAGACTATGTAAATATCCTATTCCTCTTCAAATTTTCAACAAATAGCTTAGCATACATAGATGTTTCTTGGTTGAATTATTACAGTTATGTCTATCAAGTTGGGATTTTCTAATTTCATCATCCCTCTACATTCACTGTTGGCATTATACTGTAACAAAAAGCTTTCTCCTCTCATTCATTAATTCCTTCATAAATTCAGATGCATGAATTTCTATTTTACACAATGAGTTACAATCTGTTATTCCTGCTATTTATTTATTTACTTACTTATTTTAGAGACAGTGTCTCACTATTTTGTCCAGGCTGGAATGCAGTGGTACAATCATAGCTCACTGTAACCTTGAACTTCTGGGCTCAAGCGATCTTCCTGCCTTAGCCTCCCCAGTAACTAGGAATACCACGCTCAGCCAATTTTTTTATTTTTTATTTGTAGATATGGGGTCTCACTATGTTGCCCAGGCTGGTCTCAAAGCAATCTCCCACATTCGCCTCCCGAAACACTGGAACTACAGACATGAGCCACCACCCCCAGACTATTATTTATTTTTTTATTTTTTCGAGTTGGAGTCTCACTCTGTCGCCCAGACTGGAGTGCAGTGGCACATTCATGGCCACCTCAGGATCAACCAACTGGACTTCGGTGATCCTTCCACCTCAGACTTCCAAGTAGCTAGAACACTACCACGCCTGGCTAATTTTTTTTTTGTTTTTGTTTTTTGTAGAGAAAAGGTCTTGCTGAATTGCCTGGGCTGGTCTCAAACCCGTGGACTCAGGCATCCACTCACCTCAGTCTCCCAAAATACTGGGATTACAGGCTGAGCCACCGAGCCTGGCCTGTTATTTATTTTAATGTTCAAACTGTCCCCATTCTGGCCCTGGGAGAGCCCCCTCAAGCTGGCCTGTGTCTTTTTGACATGTCCTCATCATTCTGTGAACATGTACTTACTTTCTGGCATAGTAGGATATTCTAGGTTCATCTTGTATCTTCTCTGACCTATCCTTGAAATCAGTCATTTCTCCAAAAAGTCCAGATTCCTTTTAGTGGATAATGGCTTTTGAGCAGAGGAGAATGGCATTTGGAAATCAAACTGAAGGTATTAGGTATGCTCATTGCTGTCGGGATGTCACTGCTCCTAGGACCTATCAGTGAACACAGCTAGAGAATAAATGCATGTATATACATATATCCACATCCACATCTATATGTATTTATTCAAAATCTAGTATCTAGTAAAAATCATGAGTTTACATTGATACCTACAATTTCAGCCCAACACCACATAATTCTAATTTTCTGCCTTTACATAGCCATAACTCCCTTAGGCTCCCACAGGGAGAAAACGGGCTTCCATATCCCACTATATTTACTTATTTGGTAAATCGCCCCTGTTTGTAACCAATCTCCCATTGCCACTGCTGTCCTCACCTCTCCCCTCCTTACTCTTCTTGAACTCTGACACTTTTACACCATCAGCCCACATGGTCACCTTCCTTATACTTCTCCTGCCCTGACACCTACCATGCTGTTCCCACACATGCTGTGCACAGTTGCCTGGCTTGCTGAATCCCACCTAAACACATGACTCTTAGATATATTATTCAGAAAGGAAAGAAAGACGGCTGTTGGAAAGCCACTTGCTTTCTTTTTTTTTTTTTTTTTTTTTGAGTCGGAGTCTCACTCTGTTGCCCAGGCTGGAGTGCAGTGGCCGCTTCCGGCCACCGCAGCCTTGACCTGCTGGGCTCTGGTGATCCTTCCGCCTCAGCCTTCCAAGTAGCTGGAACTACAGGCGTGCGCTACTATACCCGGCTAATTTTTTAATTTTTATTGTAGAGATGAGGTCTCGCCAAGTTGCCCAGGCGGGTCTCAAACCAGTGGGCTCAGGCAATCCACTCACCTCAGCCTCCCAAAGCGCGGGATTACAGGCTGAGCCACCGCGCCCGGCGCCACTTGCTTTCTTAATGATGGTTATAAACTGTCCTTTTGATATATGTTACATTTGATGTTCTGCATATTACACTTAAAGCTTAGCCTGGGGCTTAACAACAAGGAATATCAGTGATCAAGTTAATGAATTAGAAGTCTGTTCATTCTAGGTATTTGGTAGACAACATGTAAAAGATGAAAATGTCATCTTTGGAATTGAACACATACGGTTTGCAATTTTGATAGTTTCGCTTTCTTCTGTGATTTTGTGCAAGTTATCTTACTTCTCTGAACCTCAGTTTCTTCATCTGTAAACTGGTAAATAACAGCCTTAGGTCATTGTGAAGATTAAATGAGGTAATGGAAGTAAAAGGCTTAGCACAAAGCATTATAGTTACTCAGGAAATGAAAACAACCAGCTGGACTTGGCTTCAAGATGTTTGAAACAGCAGCCGGGCTCGGTGGCTCAGCTTGTAATCCTGCGCCTTGGGAGGCTGAAGTGAGTGAATTGCCTGAGCCTGGGTTCGAGACCCGCCTGGGCAACTTGGTGAGACCTCATCTCTACAATAAATCAAAAAATTAGCCGGGTGTGGTAGTGCACGCCTGTAGTTCCAGCTACTTAGAAGGCTGAGGTGGAAGGATCACCTGAGCCCAGCAGGTCGAGGCTGCAGTGGCCGGAAGTGGCCACTGCACTCCAGTCTGGGCGACGGAGTGAGACTCCAACTCAAAAAAAAAAAAAGATATTTGAAATGTAAATAAATAAAAAAGCAAATATCTTATTTACTAGTTCTGATGCAAGCAGGACAACCTATACAACCTATACTCTTGGTCTCAGTGTTGACGTTGTATTACATTTCTAAAAGAAAATGGAGGCTGGGGTCAGACAGGAACTTTCAAAATTCCTGCTGCTTCCTTCTTCTTAACACCATTTAAAATTTTTGCTGCATTTGCACCTATTTGTGCCTTTTTCCTTCCAGGACTAATGATAAAGGTGTTCCTCTCCAAATTTAAGGCTAATTCCACTCTTCTGCCTCTGCAGGGATTTTGAAACTTCAATTGTCCCCTCATCCTGTATCATTCATTAATTTGACAAGTATTTATTGAATACCCACCATGTTCCAGGCACTATTTTTGATTCTAAGGATGCAGTGGGGAACGAGACAAAGTATCAACTCTCTAATAGCCCTATAATGTAAAGAGGGCATATAGACAATAAGCTAATAGACAAATAATAAAATTTCAGATCATGAGTATTATTTTGGATAGAATAGTAAGAAAAGACCTCTCTTAAGAGTGACATTTGAGCTGGGCACATTGGATCAAGCCTGTAATCTCGGTACTGGAAGCAGAGGTAAGAGGATTGCTGAGCCCAAGGGTTTGAAACCAGCCTGGGCAACTTGGTGAGGCCTCGTTTCTACAATAAATCAAAAAATTAGTTAGGTGTGGTGGGACACATCTGTAGTTCCAGCTACTTGAGCTGGAACTATCGCCTGAGCCCAGCCAGCAGAGGCTGTGGTAGCCATAAGCGTGAGTGTGCCACTGCACACCAGCCTAGGCAAGAGTAAGACTCCGACTCAAAAAAAAAAAAAATGACATTTGAGCTGACATATGAGTGGTAAGGACTCAGCTAAGCAAAATTTAAAGAAAAAATATTCCAGGCCCAGTAAAGCTAAGATCCCTAAAGTAGGAACTATTCTAGTATGTTGAACATTAAGAAAGCCGGTGTAACTGGAGCAAAGAGCAGAATGGTAGATGACATTATAGACATATAGGAAGGACAGAAATTATAAGTGAGTTCTATAGGCTATAGCAAGTAGCTGGATTTTACTCAGAGTGCAGAGAGAAGCCATGATGGGTTTTCGTGTTTTTTTTTTTTTTTTTTTTAGTTGGAGTCTCATTCTGTCGCCCAGACTGGAGTGCAGTGGCCACTCCCGGCCACCGCAGCCTTGGCATGCTGGGCTCCGGCGATCCTTCCACCTCAACCTTCCAAGTAGCTGGAACTACAGGCGCGCGCTACCACGCCCGGCTAATTTTTTGATTTATTGTAGAGATGAGGTCTCGCCAAGTTGCCCAGGCGGGTCTTGAACCCGCGGGCTCAAGCAATCCACTCACCTCAGCCTCCCAAAGGTGCGGGATTACAGGCTGAGCCACCGAGCCCGGCTTCATGATGGGTTTTCTAAAGAGAATTAATATGATTTGATTTGTATATTTTATTTCATTTATATTTTTTTGAGTTAGAGTCTCACTCTGTCACCCAGGCTGGAGTGCAGTGGCATGCTCACGGCCATCCTAATGTCAACCTGCTGGGCTCTGGCGCCTCTGAACTTTCCGCCTCAGCCTTCCACATAGCTGAAACTACAGGCGCGTGCTACCACACCCACTAATTTTTGATTTATTGTAGAGACGAGGTCTCGCCAAGTTGCCCAGGTTGGTCTTGAACCCACGGGCTCAGGCAATCCACTTACCTCGGTCTCCCAAAGTGCTGGGATTACAGGCTGAGCCACCAAGCTGGCTTGATTTATATATTTTAAATATCATTTTGTGTTTTCACATTCTCCCTTCTAGGCAGAGTCTCAAAATACAGAGGGTGCCAAACAAAAAATTATATACATTTTAAGAAAGGAAAAAAACTGTATTAAAATTGTAATACTCCTTATATACTGATAACAAGATGAATACAAGCCACGTTTGATGCATTTACAAGAGGTGCTCAAAGTGATCATCATCAGCATCCAGCCACTTCTGATTATGGCGAACATCTCCTAACATCTCTTAAAATGTTAAATATATGGACTTCACAGCAACTTGGGTGAATTTAGAGTCTATGATACTCAGTGATTTATCACTGAAACAAAGAACTGGGTATTACATGTTTTCACTCATAAGAGGACCCTGAACATTCACCATAATACTATAAGAAATGGATTGGCAGCAGTGGGACACTGCCGGGAGGGGGGTGGGGTCACCTAACATCAATAAGGGTACCTGATCTCAAACCAGGTGAAGTGGGGACCAAAGGGAAGCCCCAAACCTTACCTGTACTATGATCACTTGTATACTTAATCCTGAATTGTACCCCACATCTTTAAAATTAAAAAAAGTGTAGACTTTTTTGGCACTCCTGGTATGTATCTTCAGACCATAGATTAGGAACACTTAGTCGGATTTGTGATAAACTAATCTTTCATTTGGCATAAAGTATTTTTTAGAGTCACTCCTAATTTATTTTGAAGTTTGAATATTTTATTCTTCCTAGAACTATAGGAGAAAACTATTTTCATGGTCACACAAACTTCTCGGTATACTGTGCACCCATTTAGTTTCCCAACAGAGACTCCATAAGAACATGCCTACTTTCTGACCTAGATACAAAGCTGCCAAATGTGGATAGCAATCAGTGGGTGGGACACTTAATGACTAGAGCTCCAAAGGTATAATTTCTTAGAGCGTGGGCCCTGGACAAAATTGTAAATAATATTTATTTTCTTACCTAGTTTCTCTTTCTGTGACTTTCCTCCCATATTTTGCAACCTCTTTACCCACCCCAGGTTCATAGTGATCGCAAGTTGCCCAGAAAGTACTTCAGATGAGAGGAAACATATTCATTCATAAAACAGTGTTACTTATTCACTCCTTTCAAGAATGTTACTGGCATTTAAGAGTTGTAAAAAGGACAATAAATCACTAATGGAGGAATTTTAGACACTAAAGAAAGGGCGATAATTTGGGGCTTGAGATTTTAATGGGCTCATACCATTACCAATCTACTCAATGTAAAATCAACATTTCACATTTCTATCTTATCCTGATTTTCAAATATAAAAATGGATAATGAAGGTTAGAATAATTTACCATTGAGTTTAGGAGTAAGGCTCCTATCTGTCCCTTTGGTAAGTGGACGGTCACTGCATTACTAAAATAATTTTCAGAGGCAGGCGTTGAACATAGAAATAAGATGTTTTTGATTTTTATGCTTTCTGAACTTTCACCAGAATAATAGGGAGACAAGGCTCATGAAATCTGATGGGAGGGAAATCGTTGAGGTAAAAATGGGAAGGAGTACAGGGTGACTAAAGATGGAGTGGAAGTGGAAAAAAAACCACTTAAATATTATAGTCTAAGAAAATCTGGGTAAATGGGGTTAAAAACTATAATCTTGTGCTCTTTAACTTTCCTGGGGATCTCAAGGTCTTTTTAATTTTCTAGTGCCTCAATTTGCTATAAAATGGTAATAGTTTAACTTATCTGTTCGCTCTGAGGAATACTCTTTACAATAATTATGAATATACAAATGAGGGGTGGCAACTTTCTCAACTGTTTTCAATGGGAAAACAATACTTCTGGTTCAGAAGTCTTGGCTATGCCATAGGTCACTTTTGAGCTTCACCTCTCTGAGCATTTATCTTTATATCTGAAAAGGCAGGACTAAAGTACTTCTGAGATCCCTTGCCAATTCTTATATCTTACATGTCTAATCTGACATTTACTAGGGGTCAGAATTGTACTGAGCTCAGAATCAAAGAGGTATTTTTCCTGTGATACCACATCACTCTGGTTCCCCTCTTGCTACTCTGGTAGTTTCTTCTCAGTCTCTTCTATGAGTTCTTCCTCTTCTACAAGTTCCTTGAGGCTTTCTCCTTGTGCCCTTTTCTCTTGTCACATCACAATCTCATTGCAGCTAATCTCATTCAATAAACTTTGGTTACCACCAAGAAATCAATAAATCTCAAATTTTTTTTTTTTTTTTTTTTGAGTTGGAGTCTCACTGTCACCCAGACTGGAGTGCAGTGGCCGCTGCCAGCCACTGCAGCCTCGACCTGCTGGGCTCCAGTGATCCTTCCGCCTCAGCCTTCCAAGTAGCTGGAACTACAGGTGCGCGCTACCACGCCCAGCTAATTTTTTGATTTATTGTAGAGATGAGGTCTCGCCAAGTTGCCCAGGTGGGTCTCGAACCCACGGCCTCAGGCAATCCACTCACCTCAGCCTCCCAAAGGCGCGGGATTACAGGCTGAGCCACCGAGCCCGGCACTCCCATTTCTTTCAATTGAATCACTGCAGTTTTAGAAAAGATAAATACAATGATTCTAGTCCTGCCTCTTCCTATACATTAAAAAAAGATCTTGGCTGGGCTTGGTGGCTCATCCTGTAATCCCAGCACTTTGGGAGGCAGAGGTGAGTGGATTGCATGAGCCTGCGGGTTTGAGAACAGTCCGGGGAAATTTGGTAAGCCCTTGTCTCTACCAAAAAAAAAATAGCGCCTGTAGTTCTGTCTACTTGCAAGGCTGAGGTGGAAGGATCGCTGGAGCCCAGCAAGTCGACTCTGGAGTGGCTGTGAGTGTCCCACTGCACTCCAGCCTGGGCGATAGAGTGAGGCAATAAGTTAAAAAAAAAAAAATCTGACAGGATTAATGACTATGCACCTATACTCCATAATCAGATGTACCATCACACCTAATCCCTCATGAGATTTTGCTATAATGTAATTTCTGAGCACATTTAATGTAACCTCTGGGCACATTTGATGTAACTTCTGAGCTCATTTACTGTAACTTCTGAGTACATCTGCTGTAACATCTGAGCTCCTTTGATGTTAACTTCTGACCACATACAGAATTGCCACCACCTGTATATATAAGCCCTGGGCTGAAACACTGCTTTGGCAGTCTAACAAACCTGAAACAACTGTGTTGCAACCCTTTTTAGTTCTTTAAAAGCCTGTTGTTTCTTTAGTTGACAGATATGTAATTTATTTTACTGTGCTTTTTTTCCCCTCATTAAAATGCAAGCTCCACGAAGGCAAAGGGTTTTTATTTTGTTCACGGCTATATTCCCAGCGTGTGGAGCTCAGAAAAGGTTCTGAAAAACTTGAAGATATAATAACCATCATACACCTCCCTGCTTCAAGTCTTTCTCCATCTATTCATACATACTTTATTCTTTTAAGGGCTCTCTTACCCCATGTTTGTACGAATATTGCATCTTTTTAATTAATGTCTGCTTATTTTTCATTTGTGTCTCTGTTCCAGTCGCACTTTAGATTGCCCACTGTGAGGCAACTGTCTGGATTTTGCCTCCTTTCCCTTATTTATACCTGGCTTCTTTCTAACCCCTGGCCCAGGGAGCAGCCTCTGGACCATGATGGTCTCTAAAGAATATGCATATTCCCAATAATGAGTGCAGGTGACCAAGCAAAGCAGGAAGCAATGGGGTCGCCATGTGTAATCAATGTAACTGTAAACACAGAATAGGAATTTGATTAGCTGACTTGTTTGCCTACAAAATTGTTCGCTGTGCAGTCCCAGGGACGGACCCTTTCCTTAACAACCGGCCTCCTTCAGTGCCACCTTTGGGTTCTAACAGACCAAAGTCTTTCCTTGCTGGATCTCCGGGTGACTTCTTTGGAGTATGTAAAGAACCTCACGCGCAAGCCCTTGGTGGCGCACCCATCAAAGACCAGTGCAAGTAGAAAAAACTGGGGCGCTGAAGACAGCAGCCTGACAGCTGGAGCTGCCCGGGAGAAGTGAGCTGACAGAGAGTGAGCACATCCAGACTGGTCTTTTAAACACTTTCTGAGGCGCAGAGGGTGAAAGCTACTGGCGTTCAGCAAGTCATAGAGTAGACAGGCGCAATTGCTAGTTTCCGGCGCTCAGCTCCTCTCCGGCGCAGCGTCCATGCGGCATGGTGGAGGACTTCCGTTTTTTCACGTGCTGAGTCACGGCCGAAGGCTCTGCCCCGGGTGTGAGGGGCAAAGTGCACAAAATATGACACGAGTGGGAAAGAGAACCTTTTGGAATTAGTTGTGTCCAGGTGCTTCTGCTTTCTCATTAGGGAAAGGAATATTTACCTTCTCTGAGACGCGGAGCTCTATTCAGCGATCGTCTCTAACCCAACTCCCCGCCCCCCCCGCCTACGTCACAAACGCGACGCAGCCGCTCAGGGGCCCTTCTCCCGTCGTCCTCCGCGCCACTCTCTCCGCCTCTTCTCCCTCGCCCCGCCCACCTTGGGTTTCGAAATGCTCGCTGGGTGCGCCGAGAATCCGGGCCTGTCATTTTGGTTCCTCTCCTTTCCTTTTCCCGTTGGTTGCTTACGTGCGCGTGACTCCTTTCTTGCTTCGTGATTGGCTAAAATCAGGAACGTCGTCGGTGGCCGGCAGAGCGGGGGGGATGAGGGAAGTCGGCGTGAGGAAGACCTGATTGGGGGAGGGGTTCAGGCCTGTCCTTCCCAGCGGCTGCGGCAGCACCAACGCCGGCCGCCACCGCCTCTGGAACGCAGAGCGGCTGGAGGAGGAGGAGGAAGAGGCGGTGGGCCCTGGGAAGCGGGATGCCCATCGCTCGAGCTTGGTGGTGAATGTTGAAGAGAGTCACGGTCGTTGCAGTCTGTGCCACCGGGAGGAAGTTGTGGTGTGAGGCCGGGCGGGAGCTCGCCGCGCTGTGGAGGGTCGAAGCGCGGGGTCGGTGCGAAGACTCTGCCGCTGCCAGACCCTTTCCTGCTGTGACCATGCCTGGAAGGAACAAGGCGAAGTCTACCTGCAGTTGTCCCGACCTGCAGCCCAATGGACAGGAATTGGGCGAGAGCGGCCGGGTTGCCCGTTTAGGAGCGGATGAATCTGAGGAAGAGGGACGGAGGGGGTCTCTCAGTAATGCTGGGGACCCTGAGATCGTCAAGTCTCCCAGCGACCCCAAGCAATACCGGTGAGGGAAGAGGCTTGGACCGGGGAGGAGAACAGGGTGCAGGCCTCTCTTGGTGCCGCCGTCACTTCTCGTCTCCGTAACTTCCGAAGGAGCAGCAGGGCATTCTTTCCATCCCACATGCTTCCCTGGGTGGAGGTGACACGGGTAATTAGGGGCTTCCATGTGGTGTCCGCTGGGCAGGTGGGAAATCTTGGGTTCAGGGATGTCAGAATGGGAAGAAGTTTTCGAGTAGTTTGACAATAGCTAAAGCAGGAATGGAAGCTTCTCTGAGGAAGGCAGCCTCCGTGGTGAGGAAATCTTGGTACTATGTGAGGTGGAAAGGTAGACGGAGTTGGGAATTTTCGTTTTGGAGGGCAAGAGATTTAGGGGGCTTATTGTCACTGTCCAAGAATATTTGAGGGGCCCTTAAGTGAAAATGAGGTAAAACTGGTGAGTGAAAGGAGGATGCTGTGACTTGAGTAAAAGAGCTTTACATCCTAGTTGGCCCAAGTTGAAGTGGCTTGTTTCCGTGGGTAGTTCTCTGTTACTAGAATGATTGGGGGAACCACTTCTAGGAATATATTAGAGAGGACTCGGGGCTCAGTTGGGTGAGTTGTGGAAGTCTCATGAGGTTCCTTCTAATCCTGAAATCCTCTACTTTTGGTTTATGCAGGAATCCTCTAAACATTTCTCATAATTGTTGATCCATCTGAATATTTCCTTTAAAGGTAGCTTATTTCATAGAATATCTTGACTATGATATATATATATATATATATATTTTTTTTTTTTTTGAGTTGGCGTCTCACTCCGTCGCCCAGACTGGAGTGCAGTGGCCGCTTCCGGCCACCGCAGCCTCGACCTGCTGGGCTCCGCGATCCTTCCGCCTCAGCCTTCCAAGTAGCTGGAACTACAGGCACGCGCTACCACGCCCGGCTAATTTTTTGATTTATTGTAGAGATGAGGTCTCGCTTGCCCAGGCGGGTCTTGAACCCGCGGGCTCAGGCAATCCACTCACCTCAGCTTCCCAAAGGCGCGGGATTACAGGCTGAGCCACCGAGCCCGGCTAGGAACTAGTTTTGACATCAGGTCGACTTGGACTTGAAGTCCGGGTCTGATTCCTGGAACTGACTTACTAATTCTATGGACTCATGCAAGATACTCTAAACAAATAGTGCAAAGATATATTGATCACTTATGTGCCAATGCATTTCTAATGTGATTCTTACAATATACTCCTGAAATAAGTACTCATAATTCCATTTTATGATAATTAAATGAGGAAAAGGAGGAAGGCAAATATCATTTGCCCAACATTGCTAGTAGGGAGTAGATTTGAACCCAAGTCTGTGAGGATTTCAACTCAGGTCTGTGAGACTACAAAGCCCACACTCTTCACCCCAAACTACGTACTGTGACAGCTCTTATGTCAGTCAAATGAAGCCAAAGCAGAGTTATCATGAAGATTGATGATAATGTATGTCATTTTCACATGGTGAATGCTCCATGAATGTTAGTGATTTTTAAATTCTCATTTATGTGACCCATAGAAATTTAAAATGAAAAAAAAAATCCCTGATATTGAAATTCACAATATATTTACAGATTTCCAAATTTACCTGGCAATAAAATGCACAATGTTGACAGAATCAGTACTGAGAAATAGCAAGCATGTTATACACAGTGAAGTACTAGGTATTTAGTAAGGAAAAATCTGTAGAAACCTTCATTTGGGTATTTATAAATAATGGACAATAATAACTAATGCTTACATTTCTACCTAATGGGAAATTTTACCCAATGCTTTTCTTGTGCGAAATATCGAAGACCTGATAGTTCAGTTAGAAATGTTAATCAGTAAGGAATTTGTGTTCTTTTAAACATGGCTTTTTTATTCATTAAAAAAAATCAAGATACGTTCACAATATTTTGCTAAACTCAGTACTACCTACATGACTTCCCCTCTCACTGAACATTTTCTTCTTGTTTTCCTCATCTTTACCAGTTCTATTTTGGGCAAGCTCAATGAGAACTTTACGTAAAAGCAAAAAACTGATAACATTTTCAAACACATTAAATTATGCCAAAAGAAATGCAATCTGCCATGCATATTTTAAATGATGAGTAACTCTCAGCACTCCTGTGTTTGTGTGACTTTAGAAATAGAAAAGAAATAACCAAATTGATGTATTTTACTTTACACCAAAAGAATTCAAAGAACTGTGATGATTAATGAACCATCCCCAAAACTGTATTAAGTCCTCTGGTTCAATCAGTGCTAAATTACCCAAACTAATAGAAAAGAGTCGAGGTGCAGGACATGGGATAGGTCCGGTCTACTTCACGGTCCCTCTGGGAGCTGGTCACTCACGCCCGATACTAAGGTCTCCACTTAGAATCTTATGTCTTTAGCCCTACCACTACAGGTCTGTGCATCTCATCAATATCCCCATGATGCAAATAAGAAAAAAAACAAGCTTATTCAAGTTAATATCTTGCTCAAGGAGTGAAATAAGCCCAGCCTCAATATTTGCATAATTTTGGACTTAGTGTATTCCCATCAGTCAAAGATGTGTGTTCTCCTTGATAGCTACTATTAGCATAACAATTGTAGGGAATTCGTATTTCAGTATGAAGTTAGAACTTCTGTTTAAAGTTACACTGAAGCACTCTTCCATTCTCCAGAAGTTTCTTCCCTCCCTTCCTTCCTTCCACCCCTTTTTCCTTCCTTCCTTTCTTCCTTCTTTCTTTCTTTTTCTTTCTTTCTTTCTTTCTATCTTCCCTTCTTCACTTCCCCCCCTCTTCTTCTCCTTCTTTTAAGCCTTTTCTGCTTTCCCATCTTCTTTTTTTTTTGAGTCAGAGTCTCACTCTGTCACCCAGATTGGAGTGCAGTGGCATGCTCATAGTCACCATAGCCTCGACCTGCTGGACTCAGTTGATCCTTCTGCCTCAGCCTTCCAAGTAGCTGGAACTACAGGCGTGCACCACCACACCAGGCTAATTTTTGATTTATTGTAGAGATGAGGTCTCTCCAAGTTGCCCAGGCTGGTCTTGAACCCATGGGCTCAGGCAATCCTCTCACCTCGGCCTCCCAAATTGCTGGGATTATAGACTTGAGCCACCACACCTGGCTCCTATCTTCTTATCAGCACTTTATTACATGTGTAGTACCAAGTGCCAAATAAACATAAGTAAATTATAAGGCAGAATCTTATCAAGAACGTCTTAATCCAACTGACCAACTGGTCAATTTAGCTTAGTCAGTAAAAACTGATCGAGGAAACCTTCAAATGATATTTTTTAAGCCATGAACAAATCTTTGGCTTATTGACTGTATAGAATAAAGAATTTTTTTTTTAATTTCAATTTTTTTTTTCGTTGTACAGTAGATTTGTGGCCGTATTTCAGAAAGTGGCCTATCTTCAAAGAGTCACAATTTTCTTCAAAGTTATAGGGTTGCTGTTAGGAAAACAAGGAAACTAAACGGAGTAAATGACTTGCCTCACCCAGCTTTCATTAGGCAGTAAAGAGGCACCTGAATCAGGAAAAAACTGCTATGCTTCTATTATTTTCGTAGTGGAGATGCTAACATTGAAATGCTGTATTTTTCTCCACTCAAGCTGTGCTTCAAGCAGTGTTCAGCTACCACTTTTACATCACTAGTACTGAAGGTTACAATTTCATTAGGACAACTTTTATCGCAAAGCACTCTTTCAAATGCAATTCAGGGGAAATGAACTAAACCTAAGATGCTGTTGGCTTGCCAATGCCAGTCTCCTACTCGCACCGTTCAAGTGCTACTTGTCTTTGTAATTGCAAGCGGAGAGATGTATCTTTCCTCATTTGGAAGCCCTCGGTAGTACTAGATCATTATCAGGAAGGAGAGCATTTGAATCCCAAATTACCACTGATCCATATTCACTGTGCAACTTGCTTTATAGGAATTTGAGGAGGGTCAAGTGAGAAATATATTTGGGGTTTTTCTTGATTCACATTTAAGGCATAAAAGAGAATTCGATTCTGTTCTTTTTACAAAGAACAATACACTATGATTTTAAAAGGCATATTTTATTTAAATAATAATGCATTATTACATTTTGACCATCAATATTTTGGGATGTGTGTGTGTTTATTAGAAAAGACTAAGCAGGTTTTAGAGGTCATGTTGTGATTGGCAAGAGGACATGAATCAAATGAAAGGATGAAGCAATGAAGTCTTCTCAGTAAAGATGTTTGACAGGGTAGAAAACTGCCTTCATATTTAATTTGAAATAAATAACTATGAGCATTTATGAAAGCTAGTACTTTTATGATGGTGAATTATCTTTCTCTTTTGTTGTTGTTGTTTTTGTTTGTTTGTTTGTTTCTCTGATAAAGCTAAAACTGGAGTTGAAAATGGTTACTCTGAAAAAGTAACAAGTCTTTCTTCAGATGAACTTTAGACAGGTCGATGGAAGTCTTCCTTGAAAAAAGATGTAAAGCAAAACAAACAACAAAAATCAATCTGCAAAGTATGGCATGAGCTTAGCCAGGAGTATTTTGGTCTTTTTTTTTTTTAAACCCAAGAAAAAAATGGGTTTAGATTAATAGATTTTGGATGAGTTAGAAAAAAAGTGTAAGTAACTTAGGATAAGACTAGTTAATTAATCAACCTTGGATGATATTTGTAGTTTTGAGCATCTTTAATGATACCTATATGTATATATATATGCTAGGTAGCCACCACATATTGGCATTTTAAAAATAGAAATTATTAAATTCATGTTACCCTAATGAGCATATAATTAAATAATATTTAGCAATACTCATTAATATAGTTTTTAAGCCTCTCATAAAATTTAAGACAACATCAATTGCAAGACTTGCTATTATTGGATGAACCATTAAGAAAGATTAAAAACCTTGCCAAATAAATTATAACACAAGGCATTAAAGAAAACTTTGTGTGAAAATGAATTATCTACACAAGCCTGTTGTTGCTCGAAAATTACTTTTATCTATTGTGAGGATCTTGATAGTTTCTCCTGACTTTCGTAGTGTTACCTACATGTGTCAGGCAATTCTTCTGCCTGTTTCTCACAAACAGAATGTAACATGACTTGATACATTCACAGTATCTTCCTTTCTTTGATCCCATAAAGTACTG
>CAUYQG010141264.1:0-17406 GCA_963574415.1 Tarsius wallacei
AACAGAAAGTAATAGTGATGAACTTAAACAACAAAAACAAAGTGAATCTATTGGAAGGATTAGAGATAGGAAAGGATGGAAAGGAAAGCCACAGAGCCCAGCCTAAATAATTATTTTCAAACAATACTTTGATAGGTTAAGTGCAAAAGAATAAGAAACATATGGATTAAATTTCCAAGAAATGCACACTCAGGATATGTGCTTGGTAAGGAAGTTTTTCTTCCTCTCTTTTTGCCAAGCTAGATTATTTGGAAAATAACTCAGGATTTTTTTTCATAGATCTCACTCCTATACCCTCTAACCCTTTGCTTTAGCTTCCTTTCATAAAGAGTTAATTAATAAAAGCAGTATTTAACAAAGATGGCAAATCAGTCTGTGTGTGTGTGTCATATGGTGTTGAGGGTCGGTGTGAAAATCTGTAAGATGGACCCACTGCAGAGAGACCTGCATGACTAATACTCATTACACACTTAATATGTGCCAAGCACTCTGTGCTGAATGTTTATTATGATCATTTAACCCCTGGGAGACCCCAGTAGGAAGGGACTGCCACTGTTCCTCATTTATAGATTAGAAACTGAGGTTTAGGGTTAGCGGTATATTTCCCAGGTATAGATAGCTAGTAAGTGGCAGAGGCAACATCTGAATACTTTCATCTTTAGAAACCACGGGATGACCTTACCCTCTTTGTAAGGATTCATGCCACCTCCTCACTGAAGAGGGTTATAATAGCGCTCTTTCATTTTATTTTATTTTATTTTACTTTTTTTTTGAGTTGGAGTCTCACCCTGTTGCCCAGACTGGAGTGCAGTGGCCGCTCCCGGCCACCGCAGCCTCGACCTGCTGGGCTCCGGTCATCCTTTCGCCTCAGCCTTCCAAGTAGCTGGAACTACAGGCGCGTGCTACCACAGTCAGCTAATTTATTTACTTATTTATTGTAGAAATGAGGTCTCACCAAGTTGCCCAGGCGGGTCTCGAACCCGCGGGCTCAGGCAATCCACTCACCTCAGCATCCCAAGGCGCGAGATTACAGGCTGAGCCACCGAGTCCAGCTCCCACTCTTTCATTTTAAAAAGGAGGAAACTGAGACCCAGGGAGGCAAAGGATTAAGCTAGATTATTATGTCTGGGAGCCTGGTTTGGATGGACAAGTTGCTAATCCGCAGGATTCATCTGTGGCTTCTCCAGGAGTCAAATGTTTGAAAGATGCAATGGAGAAGCCCCCTGCTATCACTGCAGCATCCGGCACTCAGTTCTAGACTTTCACTCTCAGATGAAATTGTTTCCATAGGAGATACAATCATAAGGACAAGACTAATTTACCTTTAATGCTACTGAGGCTATTAAAGGTTCCCAGGTTCGGTTGTACCTGAGTCAAACAGATACTTTACATCAGGGACAATCTGAGGACCAATGTACTGCCCACCAGCCCCCAAATATCTCTCTCAGCTCCCGCCTTGCACTCCAATATTTTTCACAATAGTCCCTCCTTAGTGGCACTTCCTGGTCCTATGTGGTGTCTCCAAGTAGTCCACGATCTAGTGAAAATGTTGGAAGGGAAGAGCAATTTCAGTTCTTAAAGTGAATCACTTACTAGCCTGACAGCTCGAATCCCAAGGGGGAGAGATGTACTTTTTTTCCTGACTAGAAAGGCAGAATGAGGAGACCATTGACTTGTCTGCTATCACATGGTCAGACCCAGAGCCGCACAGAGACATATCATAGTCAAGGTTCTTCTGGTTGAAAGGAAGAGAAACCCACTCAAACTAGCGTAAGCCAAAATGGAGGACTTTTCTAAGGATTTGGGGGTTTCTTGTGCAACCCAGGGGAAGGAAATGCAGCTGAGCCCCAGGAGCAGAAATGTACCAGATACCAAGGTGGCACCTCTGACTTCCCCTGGTCCGGGCTACATGTCTCTTGTGCTTACTTCTCTCTGCGGTTCTGCAGACCAGTTGTTTGTTTCCACACAAATTTGGCCGAAGGTGGCCACTTCTTGTCATCCTGGATGGTTCCAGTTTGAGAGACCAATGACAATCACCATCTCCTAATTCCACATTCCTGGGAGAGAAAATATAATTGATCCAGCTTGAGTTACCTGTAAAATCTTGGTCCAATTCACTGCAGTCAGGCAGTTTACTCCAGAGGATGGAAGGGAGGGGTGTGTTATGGGAAGAAACCCCCAAAGCTGTGTTACCTTGAAGACTGTTGCAGAGACTGCTAGTTGTGCCCCCAATGTCACTTTTTCCTTTTCTTTGATAATAATAGAACCCTTGACTTTTAGCTAAGTACATGGCCTCCCAAAAGGATGACTATGTTACAGTTAGGTAAGGCTCTGAGCCTTAGCTCTGGCCAATAGATATACACATTGGTGGTATGCACCACTTCCAGGTAGGGGTCTTTAAGAGGAGGGGTCTTACCTCCTCCCTCTCTTCTCTGGAATGTGGACACTATATATAAAATGAAACATCATCCTGAACCACATGATGGAAGCCCTGTGTGGGGGATGACAGAGCAAAAATATTGATAGAATCTGAGATCTTGGTGATTGTGGGCCACTGTTTCGGGGCTGGACTGCGCATGCAGACTCTCCTGTGAAAGAGACGTTAACATCTGTCTTGCTTACTCTGTTGCTATTTGGGGTTTTCTATCACTCTCAAACTAGTCCTTTATACTAGAGGGCATATGGAGAGGCACACCTGGGGATATTCTCTTTTTTCTCATTTTATGACCATAGTGCATGTGCACACACACGTGCACACACACACACACACACACACACACACACAACACACCAGAGACCACAGAGCAAGGGTGGGGGAGCATTTCTTTGGCCAGTGTAGCCCCTATGTTACACCTTCTCTCTCACCTTTGCAGTAGGGCCTGTGGCTTTTGCATCTTCCTCTCTGTAGGCATTTGAAGTTCATTGAAGGATTATTTGGGGGAGATATTCATGATTTCTGGGGGGATTTTTCTGCTAATGGACATTTTCTTTCTCCTGCTAATAATAAGAGAGCTTCTGGAGAATACCAAAGCCCTTTGTTCTTTGTTCTCAAGGAGACACATTATTATTTCTTTCCTCCAAAGAAGCATATCATACAATGGGTGAAATATCACAAATAATTAGGCCAAATAGCAATGCAAGTCCCACTAGAAATAATGCATCCATTATTTCATTTTATCCT
Organism: Tarsius wallacei; assembly: GCA_963574415.1. Classification (NCBI taxonomy): domain Eukaryota; kingdom Metazoa; phylum Chordata; class Mammalia; order Primates; family Tarsiidae; genus Tarsius; species Tarsius wallacei. Next base: position 3,182 of record CAUYQG010141264.1, read on the forward strand.
TATAGTTAGAGCTTCAGCCTGATTTAAGTTGGTATAAAGATAGCTGTGAGTATTCCCTACCCAGAACTCTAATCATGCTATTTATTGAATATTTACTGTTTCTTATTTGATTCTTCTTCTCTTGATCCATTGTTTCACAATTTAAAAGTTCTGTTGCTATTTTGATCCCATATAAAATCTCTGTAGCTCTGCAGATGCCTTACTGCTGGGCTTCACTTGCATCTAGGAGGCATCTGAGAACCAGAGGGAAAGGCTAACGTGCTGTGGTGACTGGGTGCCTTTAGAGGTGTTAATGAAGAAGGAGCTTTCTACAGAGTTACCTGGTGGTCTGAGTGAGTTCCGCAAGCCATTCAGACACCCAGGACAGAGAGCAAGTACACGGACTAGAGAGACCAGACCAGTGCATCTATCCGTAAGCCAACAGGCGAGACCGGATGAGGGAGGTGGTGCGATCTGACTGGCAATTGGTGTTCCAACAAATATGTGCGTTTGCTGAAGGGCTGAATAAAGTACACAAGATCTTTTAAGATAAATAGTTTGCTACCATTACAGGCAAAATGTTAATTAAATTCTGAAAAAGGCAATAGCACCCACAGTATATAAGCTCTAGCCCTGGTTTTGCCTCAGTTCTGAACTCTGAGTTGTTGCTTCTAAGGAAGTCCTCATGATATCATCAACTATTAAAACTTTTTTTAACAGGTGAGTCCCCACTGGGTACCAGATGTCATAAGTGCTATAGAAACATAAGATGCATTTCCTGCCTCTGGGGATCTCCTAATCCAGTCTCAGTAAAGGAGTAATATAATAGTGAGGGATATTGATACATAATGAGGCCAACACCACAAGCCAGCACATCAATGATTTAATGGTGGAAACAGCTAAAAGAGATGAGAGGTGTGGTCAAGAGCTTTGCAGAGGTGTTAGATCTTACCAGGTCATCTGGGTCTGCTCCAAATGAGTTTAAGAGGTCTAAGAGGTGAGATAATTAATATGATATGATATGATATAATATAATATGATGGTGGTAGCACTCTGGCGTCAGACAGACCAGGAATTAAATCCCATCTCCTCTGCCCATTAGCTGTGCCTGTGACCTTGACCAACTTACTTAACTTCTCTTCTGAGCCCAAGTTTCTTCATGGGAAAAATGAGGATAATGATAACAATAGAATCTACATCATAAGATTGAATGAAGATTAAATGAGATAATACGCAGGTAGTGCTTGACTTAGAGTAATGCCATTGAGTCCTAGCTTTGTTATATAATAATGCTAGAAATAACAAGCCTAAGGCTAACGGTTAGTAGCAAACATTCAATTAATCATCAGCTCACTTAACTACAACTATGTGCTAAGTATCTACTTTGGGCCATGTCCTGGGGATGCAGTGATGAGTTGAAAAGGATGGTGGCCCTGCTCTCACTGGGCTTATAGCACGAAAGAAGGAACAAAAATAACACGACTGGATCCATGAGAATTCATGGAGAGAAAGATTTTGAAGAAAAGAGCTACAGTTTTGTGAGAGCTGGAAGCAAAGGCATCTAACCAAAACGGATCCAGGGAAGGCTTTCCAGGAGCAGTGAGACTTGACATAAAGAATGGATAGGAGTTTGTGAGAGAAGGGGAGAGGAGAGAGCAAGTTGTGAAGACAGGGAGACAGACAGAGAAGGGAAAGTGCAAAGGCAAGGTACGGTCAAGGGAGGCAAGGAGCAGAAGGAGAGTCAAAGCTGAAGATGAGGGTGGGGTGGCCAGGGTATAGACGAGGCAGATGGCACAGGGTATCAACAGAGGGAGAGTTGAAGCTAGAGGTGGGTGTTGCAGGGAGGAGAGGCCCAAACCATGTGGGCCTTGGAAGGTTGGCCTTTAACCTCTCAGTGGGAGGTGTCATGTCTGACTTAAGGCTCAAGGTCACCTGAAGGCATCTCTCAAAGGTCAACCTGTCTCTCCTCTCAGCACATCATCTGAACAACTTACCATTCAAATTACACTGAATTATGTGGAAACTGCTTCTCCTGTTTATATCTTACATTTCCACAGTGACCATCCAGGGGTCAAAAACACAGGCTCTGTGGTGACTTGCACAGAATCTTTAATAACAGAAGGTGCTTAGATGGGCTGTATGCCCGAGTATAAGACATACCCCACAAAAAGGCAATGTCTAATTTTCTTTCCTTTTTCTTTCTTTCTTTTTTCTTTTTGAGTTGGTGTCTCACTCAGTTGCCCAGCCTGGAGTGCAGTGGCATGATCGCGGCTCACGGCAGTCTCAGTCTCCTGGGCTCAGGTGATCCTTCTGCCTCAGCCTCTTGAGTTGCTGGGCCTACAAATGCATGCCACCACACTAGGCTAATTTTTCTTTCTTTTTTTTTTTTTTGTAGAGACAGAATCTTGCTATGTTGCCTAGACTGGTCGTGAACTCCTGTATTCAAGCAATTATCTTGCCTCAGCCTCCAAAGTGCTAGGATTACAGGCATGAGCCACTGTGCCCAGCCAATGTCTCATTTTCTAAAGAGAAACACCAACTGGAATATATAAGTTTTTATGAAATTGTAAGAGGTCTAATTCCATACTAAATATATACACTTATTTGAATATATCACATATTATATTAAATAGTATAAACATTTCGAAGTATAATTTCCCCCAATCTTTAGAAGAAGTTTGGGTCATGAAGTAATTATATTCACATTCTTCCTCTGCACCTTTGTCACTTGCCTTCATTGTCACCGAAGCCACTTTTGAATCACAGCTCAGTTCTCCATCTCACATCACCTTCACTTCTAAATTGCTCGAGACACGGCACTTTGAATCATATGAGATGCTGTCACTGGATATTTCATTCGAAGCCCCGAGAGGTTTTTTTTCTGTCTGTCCTATGGGTGGATATTTATGATCTCCACAAGGTCACCATTTACAATATGCTTTTTTAAAAAGTGAACTTTAAAAGACTTGCTTAAAATACCTTCAATATATTCAGTGATGCAGTCATATCTTCAGAAATAACAACCGAATCTGTGTTGAATATTTTTGTCTTTCTTCCCCCCCCCCGGATATTATCAGATGACGTCTGTAAAATCTCCCAGCTCATCTCCCCTACCATCACCTGCTGAGGTTCTCTTCAGACTAATGTATTTCCCCAAGCACTTCTTGATGTTCAGAATAAAGTAATTGAGAAAGTATTAGGAATGAAAAACTTTGTAAGAACTTTTATATCATGGAACAGCTCTTGGGTAAAAACTTTTCCTTACAATCAGACTGTACAGTAAGTGGTTACAAAATGAATATATTTGCTTTCCTCACTTTTGGTCAAGGCTCAAGGAACACAGGATAGCATGGAAACTTTTTTTAAAAATTCATTTTATTTTAAAGATGTGGAGTACAATTCAGGATTAGGTATACAAGTGGTCATCGTACAGGTAAAGTTTGGGCCTTCCTTTGGTATCCACTTTGTCTAGTTTGAGATCAGGTACCCTTATTAATGGTATGTCCCCCACCCTTCCCCTGGTAGTCTCTGGCTACTGTCCATCCCTTTCTTACAGTATGATGGTAAATGTTCAGGGTCTGCTTATGAGTGAGAACATATGGTACTCAGTTATTTGTTTCTGTGCTAGATCACTGAGTATTATAGACTCTGAATCTATCCAAGTTGCTGTGAAGCCCATAATTTTGTTATGGATTGCATAATATTTCATCATGTATATGTACCACATTTTTTTATCCAGTCCAGTTTGATGGGCAGCACAGTTCGTTCCAAGTTTTTGTGATTATAAATAGTGCTGTAATAAACATATGTGTGCAGGTATCTTTTTTGTAGAGTAATTTAAGTTCTTCTGGGTATATTTCCAGAAGGGGGATTGCTGGGTCATCTGGAAGGTCAATTTCTAGTTCTTTTAGGAATCGTCCTACTGTTTTCCATAGAGGTTGAACTAGTTTGCATTCCCGCTAACAGTGCAGAAGCGTTAGAAGTGTTCCCTTTTCTCTGCATCCTCATCAGCATCTGCTGTTTTTTAGTTTTATTAATAATGGCCATTCTGACTGTAGTTAGGTGATATCTTAGTGTGGTTTTGATTTACTTTTCTCTGATGATTAGTGAGGCTGAACATTTTTTCATGTGTTTGTTGGCTGCTTGTATGTCTTCTTTCGAGAAGTGTCTATTCATGTCTTTTGCTCACTTTGTAATGGGGCTGTTTGTTTTTTTCCTTTTGGCGCATTGGAGTTCCTTGTAGATCCTGGATGTTAGGCCTTTGTCACATATACAGTTGGCATATTTTTTTTGCCCATTCTGTGGGCTGCCTCTCCACTCTCTTGATAGTTTCTTTTGCTTTGCAGAAGCGTTTCAGTTTGGTGAGATACATGGAAGCTTATACTGGGAAAAGTATTGTGTAATTTTCGAGAATCTATTTCATTTAACTTAAACCAGTAGTTCTCAAAGGGGAATGATTTTGCCTCCCAGGGAACAATTGGCAGTGTCTGGAGACATTTTTGTGTGTCACAACTAGGAGAAGGACTACATTGGTATCTAGTGAATAGAAGCCAGCGATGTTACTAAACATCCTATAATGTACAACGAAGAATTATCAGGCCCAGGATGTCAATAGTGGCAAGATTGAGAACCCTGGCTGAAACTGAGGCAAGGACTAGTAGCTTAAACTGAGTTCAGGACAATGTGGCACGCCAGGATTTTTCTACCTCTAAAACTTCCTCAGTCCTCTACTTTCTCAGATGAGAAGATGACCTCTAGTCATCAGAGAACCCTTTTTTGAGGCTGGGTTCTAACCCTTCTACTCTGCCATCTACTCTTCTTCCCACTCTTATCTCGACCCCCATGTCTCTTTGGACATAAATGAATAGATGGATGAATTCCAAATTAAGAATGCAAGTGCAGCCAGGCTGGCTTTGTTAACTCAGAGAGAGTTGAGTCTCAAGAAGTAAGAGTCGTCCTTGGTCCTTCCTACTTTTCTGTTTCAAGACTGAGCCACAAGATTCAGGTGGTCTAGAAGTGTAACAAGTTTCAAAATGAAGCATGTTGGGTTAATGTGGAGTTGATAAGAGAATGAACCAGGGAGTGAATCTGCTTTGTTATTCACTAGCTGGTTAACCATGAGTAAGGTGCTTAATGCCTCTGGGCCTCCGCTTCCTCATTTGTAAAATAGAGGTGATAATAATACCTACCCCATATGGGTGTTTTGAGGATTACTTGAGATAATGTAAGCACATGTTTGGAGCAGGCCTGGCATGTGATAGTACTCAGTAGTGTCCACCATTAGAGTGACAGTAATAGGCTGGGCTCGGTGGCTCAGCCTATAATCCCAGCACTTTGGGAGGCTGAGGTGAGTGGATTGCCTGAGCCCGTGGGTTCAAGACAACCCGAGTAACTTGGCGAGACCTCGTCTCTACAATAAATCAAAAAATTAGCCAGGCGTGGTAGCGTGCGCCTGTAGTTCTGGCTACTTGGAAGGCTGAGGCGGAAGGATTGCTGGAGCCCAGCAAGTCGACACTAGGGGACCGTGACCATGCCACGGCACTCCAGCCTGGGCGATGGAGTGAGACTCCAACTCAAAAAGAAAAGAAAAGAAAAGAAAAAGAATGACAGCAATAAAATTCTGGAGGTCACGGACCACTTTGAGAAGTTACTCAAAACTGAACTTCTCCCTCACAAAATAGATGAGTATATCACGCAAAGTTTAGAAATCAATTTTTGTGAATTTATACCATAGAAGACCGTCATAGAAACTACAATATTCTTGGGTCTTTCTGGTGTACTCCAAGTAATGGATCCTCCTTTCTCTAAAATCCTTCAGAGCAGATTGACAGTGCCCCACAAAATATTTTTTAACATATTCTATCTTACAATGTTCGTGGATAGTTTGTACTTACAGTTTGTGTGTTAGTCTTCACATAAGCCCCTTAAAGACAGGACCTGTGTTTAATGCTGCTTCATCATCCTTTGTGGTCATGAGACAGTGTATTGGTATGGTCCTAGGTCAAATTGGCTACATTAGTTTCATCTGAGGAAGATTTATGCGTCTCCTCCCTGAAAATGCCTAGAAATATGTATTTCTTAGAGTTCCCCAGTTTGTGATGACCTCAGCCAGGTTAGAGAACCATTTTTGTTGCAGCAAGTAGTCACAAAAGGCTTCCTGATTGTCATTATGAGGAGAGAAGAGCATAGCCTAATATCAGGCACTGTGTCTGGTGCTTTCTGAACATGAATTCTTGAAAGCCCAACCACCCATTGAAGTACATAGATATTATTATCCTAGTTTTTGCACATGTAGAAATGAAGGCACAGAGACATTGAGTTACTGGAAGTAACAGAGCTGATAAAGACTTCAACTTATTTGACTCCAAAGCCCATGTCTGGAAGCCACTCCATGCTACCTCCATACTGGTGGATTATGAGTTCGTTGACTTGCCTGGTCAATAACTTTCCTGTAGGTGGGCTGATTGCATTGTGCAGTACACGCCATCTCTTGAGATCCCTCAAAGTTCTGATCATTAAGGTTTTGAATTTCTCTGTCCAAAGTTTACAGTGTGAATGGAAAAAGTCAGGGTACTTAGGAGAAGAAGAATCACGATCACACAGTCAACCTCCTCTGAAGCTGAGCCAAGGAGACCACCCTGCAAATCCCTTTGCGGGGACTGATTCACTGTTTGCAATTTTGGTTGCTGTCAACTGACAATCAACAAGCAAAGGCTGTTTGACCAATGCTTACATCTGGCTGGGAAAGTCAAAGAGTCATTTTAAGCACTTCATTCTAGACTTCTCAGAGTCCCAAGAAACATATCCTTACGCCATAAAAAAATATGTAGTACAGTAAAGCACCCCCTCACGCCTCCCCTCCATGTCATGCATGAATACACAACCTGCAACAGTGAAGGCTGGAAGGCTTCCTTCCATGTGGAGCTGCTTGGGCAGCAGGTAGGGCTGGTACCTGCTCCCAGGATAACTTGTGTTCACTTGTGGCCATGTCCTTGTTGGTGAACAAGGGGGTAGTGGATCAGTCATCAGTCTTGAGTGAACTCCCTTTTTATTTTCATATTGGTTTCAGACAACACAGTTTTTAGGAAAATTTGAACACACTTTTAGGAAAAATTGCCTCTCCCTTTCCAAAGTGATCCTTATGGATACTGATGTTTTTATGATTACTAATAAAATCTTCAAGACAGAATTTTATGGGCACACAGAGACTCTAAAAAGTCATCCTTTGCCTTGAAAAATTGTATATGTTAAGGATGCTGGAGGAAAGTTTTAATAAGAGTATTCAAGCGGAAAGTCAGGGTGCAAAAGACAGAATTTTAAGAATCTGTTGCAGCTCCTTTTGACGTTGAATTTGTTTCCTGCAAAGGCCTTTGTGGTATGTGTCTCCTCAAGATAGTGCAACTCCAGGAAGTGTCTTCGATATAAGTAATGGCTTCAGTTTCGGTGGGCAGCCAGAAATCTCTTTGGAAATATGCGTTGAGTATTCTTTGGTTTGTTTTTTATTATGGGCTTTGCTTTCTCCCCCCCCTCTAATCTTCCCTCCCCCGCTTCAATTCTGTCAACATACTCTTCAGAGTTTCATGGATCTGTTCACTGAAACTGTGTAAAATCGAAGCGACTTAAAAAGAAACCCCAATTCCTTTTCAAACTCCAAATGAGAATGAATTGAAAAATGAGACAGACTCGAAGGGCATGATGAGTTAAACATTGATGCATCCTGAGCGAACAGGAAGGGCAGCGCACCCGACATCTGGTTAGAAGTCAGCTTCATAATTCATGCAGATATTGTGAAGAAAATTCCTTGGTGAAGCCTGGAAAAATTTATCTTTACTCAATGCAAGGGAATACAGAGGCATTGTTTCCATGTACAGTCCTTGTGTTAGAAAGCAAGGGTAGCTAGAAGCAATACTGAGTTGGGAATCTTCCTCTGCTTTCCCTAGTTTCTCAGTCACCGCTTCCTCCTCCACATTCCCCTAGCTTGCCAGCTTTGGGACTCCAATAAAATCCTGCATTCACACTCGAATCCTGGAAAACTTGGTGATTGCCAGCATATAATGACAGGTTGCTTAATTAATTGTGTGCATTCAAAACTGGGAGTAGGACAAACTAGGCAGCTAATTTTGACAATGAATAGATTCGAAGCAACCGGATGACAGTGTCCTCTGTGTAGAGTGCCACACCAGCTATGTTTTTGTTTGTATTCTGTGTTAATTTTAGCAACTGTAAAACACAACATGCCAAACTGGTTGATTGAAATAGTGCTACTTCCTAGAGGCTAACAATCAGTTATGTCTTGCAAGAGGCAAGAGGTTGCAGAGTAAGTGCTTACTTGGTTGTAGACAAGAGCCTCTCTGCAAACTGGGGAATTGAGACAGTCATCCAGGAAATTTGGTGCTTTAGTTAACTGGATGCTTTGAGTATTTTGATTCTGCTTGATGACTGCCTGTGTATTCCTTCATTCACTTGTTTATGCTGCTAGTCCTTGTATAACTGGTTCAAGTCTCCTTGCCAGTATAGACCCAGACTATATTTCGATCTGGAACATTGTCTTCGTCAAAGTTATATAGAGTATTCTCTCTAAAAACCTGTCAAGGAAGTTGTATTTCAAATAATCTACAAATATTTATTCCCGAGTGGATTCCGTATTTACAGACCTTAAAACCCAACAACATCCAGTTGCCAGGTTTAAATGAGCAGAAGGAAGGAAGAGAGGGGAGGAGGGAGAGAGGGAGAGAGGGAGGGAGGGAGGGAATAAGGGAGATGGATTGGTTTGTGATTTTAAATTCAGACAAACTCTGAAGAAACACTTATTCTTTTTTTAAATAATAAATACTGGCTGCTAAATTGTTGAATTTTAAATCATATGATAAAGTGGTACTTAAGGAGGCTATACACAATAAAGATAAACATTTTTGCTCTCATGGGATCTCTATTCAAAAATAGAAGAGATTATTTTAACAGAGCATCATATAATAGCAAACGTGGTAAGTGACTTATTATAAAATTATATATGTGATTTTTGAGTAATATTTTATACAAGTTGTCACTGAGCATGGTTCTATATGTCACTTACTTGTAGTCCATCTCACTAAAATTAACTTTTCACTAGTAAAGAACTTATAACACTGAGTAAAATTTAGTGGAAATTCAAACAATTCCCTGTTTTCAGGGGAGTTTTTGCTTGAGAGAAAAATCCCCCCAGAATATCAGAGAGATGCTTCAGATAAACATGCAGAATTACCTTCTGGCTAAGTGTGCCAGCCAGGGAAAAAAGAAAAAAAATCTCAGCCAGACCCCCATGGCAAGTGGAAAGGATTTGAAATGGCTCATAATTTGGGCTTTTAGCTGTTTGCTGGGTTGTTAGCTATTTGGTATGATTCGTTTTATCCAAGAGCAGTTCTGGATTTTCAGATATGCTCCCTTTATTGCAAAGATAAATAAATAGAAATTCAGACATGCAGGGAGAATTTGACTTTTATTTCCTTCTCCCTCATTAGAATCTATTTGGACCCTCACCCCCACCCCTTTTTTAAGTCTTTCCGTTTCATGCTAACTCTTTAAAGAAAGGAAAGAAGCATAAAACAAGCAGCAGTTAGAAGCAACCACTTTGTTGGGGGTTCCTGTGAACGTATTTAGAAATGAAATACAATTCTTCCTTTTGCTTTAATGAGCGTTTAGGAGGCGCTCCTATCAGGCCATTGGTAATGAGAAAGAATCATGGTTTTGATTTACTATTGTAGTTTAAATAGATTTAGAATCCAGGGAAATTGTTTTGTTCTAATTCTTCTAGCCATTCTTTCGCAGTTCACCGACTTCTCAAAGACTTTCCCCAAGTAACTGGCAGTTTCCCAGTATGACAAGGCAAAGTCGCGAGAAAGTTTTGTTGTTGTTTTCTTTGTCTTGCTTTCTCCCCACTTCAAGCATCTAAGGCCCCATGGAAATCCTTGGAGTACACTAGGAGAGCGTGGACCGTTATAAATGAAATACAAATCAAAAGCATCATTTCACTGGCTCCGTTAGGTTCTTAAACAGAAGAATGTTCTGATCACTGAAGCCATTTCAGGGCCCGAAATTAGAAAGTAATAAAAAATATCACACTCTCCCTGGTGAGTAGTACACATAATTGGTTCCCCAGCAGGAGTCCAGCTCCAAGTCAGAAATGCATACCCTGTGGAGCCCTGCTTTGGAAGGACCATATGCAAACACTACCAAATAAGTAAGAAATCAAGCAAAGGGAAACAGGAAAACCAGAGACAAATTCAGAAATAAACAACTTGGGCTAGAAAGAATAAAGGGGGGGAAAAATCATTAACCCCACATTTCCTTAAACACAAAAATTTGTGCATACCACACCAGACGAGATGGCAAGTTTATGCGTTTAGATCAGCTTGGACACACATCTATGTTTAGGACTGAAGTTATTTTTCGGATTAAATTCTGGCTGCAGGAGGATCTTGGGTAGAAAATGGACTATATTCACACACTTCTGACCGGGATTTGTCTTAAAACGCTGGCCAGAGCCTCGATTTGTAGCTCATTCTTGGCCTGAGCACGGCATTCCCGGCTGGTCCGGTTTTGTGCTCACGGATTTTGGATGCCGAGTAGTTAGGATGTGCTGTATTAGACAGAAGGACCTCTGAGCCCACGGAGTCTGGTGCTATGCTGCCACCTTCTGTCTCGTCTGTCATGGCAAGAGGCATCTAAGCTCTGAGTTGTCCAGAAAACTCGGCGAACTGCCCTTTCTGCCTTTTGCCGTATAACTTGCATATTCCCGGGGCAGAAATATCCTCTTTTCTTGTCCACCTGTGGGTTCAAGGCCTTGGGGTTTGACCCTTTGAAATGATGGCTTCTTCCAGAACAGACATCAGCTTGTTTGCTTGCCTCCCTCCATCATTCCCTCCCTTTCTCCTTGCCGGATCTCGAAGTTTCCATAGGTAGAGGGGTATGGAAAATGAAATTGAAGGCAAAAACAGGGCTTTCTGTTTTCAAACGTCAGCACGCTCTTGTCTAAATTATTGCCAAAGACAAATGGGATGACGCGGAGGAAAGGAAAAGTGAGATTGAATAGCAGGAAAAAGGCCATGACAGCAAGATCTATTGCCCTGTGGAGAGGCGTCCCCAGAGGCGAGCTATTGGTTGAGATATTTAAAACTTGAGTGGACAAAACATTAGACCCTTCACCGCAGGGAACAATTCGAAAGCAGCCCCTGGGACCTGACCCTTGTGAGCACAGAGGTCCTTCCCAACTCTAATTTTTTATGATTTCTCAATTGACTTCCCATTCTATAAAAAGTATTCTCTTGCCGCTGAGGAATCCAACTGCTTTGACATTCCGTTTGAGGTCAGGATGGTTTCAGTATACTTTCATTTTTGTGTAGCATTAAAAATGCCCCTACACCTACTTTCTTTGAGCCAAAGAAAAGCAAATTCACATAATTAAACCTATAAATGCGTATTTTCGGCAAGGGATAGGGGAGTCTGCCCTTGACAACTGGCCAAGCCACAACTCTCAGAACACCCGGGGATTTGCCATGTGGCCTTTGACAAATACTTATCCCTCCTGAGTCACTGATTTTGGTTGGTTTGTCTCATTGGTCAGGATGAGGATATCTGATGTCAGTTGGGAACATTTTGGAAGGACTGTGATGGTGAAAAAAAAAAATAGCTTAGTTCTGCATCTCGTTGCCAATCATTTTTTCTTTGTGCGGATTTTACACTTCTCAGCTTGCAGGCCTGGAATGGGGGAGACAAAAGGAGGAAGAGAGAGGTGGGATGAGCGGTCATGTTCTTTTCGTGTGGGTTTTCCCTCTCTCGGGTGACTTGGTTCAGCCATCCAGCTGATCATTACTAGGCTCCATTAATTGCCAAGCATTGAGCTGGGAGTTGGCATGTCAAAGTGGAAGTGAACAAAGACACTGGAGGACAAATGGAGTAGACCTCTCAGTGGCTTTTAACTGCTCCTAGGGTAAAGTTGAAATCCCACATTCTGCAAAGCGTCACATGATCTGGCCCCTTCCTGCTTCTTTGATGTCATCTTGGCCCTTCCTCCAGGCTCTGATGCTCCAGCGGGCGGGTTCTACTCTCATTCCCTTGATGAGCCAGCCGTTCCTTCTTAGCTCAGCGCCTTTCTGGGTGCTAGCCCAAACATTCTTATTCTTCCTCCCACCCCTTTCACCTAGCGAATGCTTCTTCTCATCGTTCAGTTCCCAGCTGAAAGGTCACTTGCCCAGAGAAGCCTTCCCAGACCTCGGGCCGGGTCAGGTCTCTCCAGTAGTGCAGAGCACATGCTATGAGGACAATGAATGAATCTGCTGTTTTACTGTGGATCCCTTGTCAGCGCATGCGCCCTATGAGCAAGAACCTCTTTTGTCTTGTCAGAGCACCCCCATAGGGCCTCATTCAGGGTGCAGCTGTTGAATGGATGAATGAATGAAAGGTTGAATTAATGAAATGCCATAATATTAGTAGGCAGGAGATGCTGTTACAAAAGTCGAGATAATGAATTTCACCTGGAAGCCTTCTTGTAGGAGAAAGTTAGAGTTTCCCTGTTGAGAAAGGTCAGGGGGCAGTTTCTTCAATTCACCCCCAACCAGCCTAGGAATGGACCCACTTTTTAATTTCTCATTATAAAATAATACATATCTATGGTAATACATTCAAACATTACTGAAATGTATAAATACTAAAAGTTACCATTCTTGTCCCTTAACACACATTCTATCCTTCTGGGGATAACTATTAGTTCCTTTCCTCCCTTCCAGCCTTTTAAAATATCTTTCCTGCAATTATGAAGTTATTTTAAGTATTTTAAGTTACTTAATTTTGCTCAAATAGGTGTAGTGTAATTGTCCTAAGGAAGAGACTGATTCATTCTTTTACTTAACTGGGGATCTTGGGTGAGTCTGGAAGAATTTGCAAGTCAGAACTTATTTCCTGGGAGCCATTTCCCTGTCCTAGAAAACCGAGGATTTGGTCTGGAGGGACCTCTTTCAATAGGGACAGTGACTATTGTGTTTCTGTCACAAAAGATTAAAAACAAGACGTACTGGGAAATCTTAATAGTATGGAAAATGTTAATAGTTTGAATGCATTTGTGCTCAATAATTTCCGAGTTCAGGGAACCCTTTAATCACACATGCGTGCGTACGTGCCCGCGTGCACGCACACACACACACACACACACACGCACATGCACACACAGGAGCACAGGTGTAGACCCTCTTCATGATGAGACTAGGGTGAAAGGAAAAGAGCAGTAGTCAGAGTTGACGTTTGCTTAGTGCCTGGCATTGGGCTAAGTGCTCTTTCTACATGTATCGTTTCACTCAAACTTGATGACAACCTTGTAAACTGGGTTGTACTGTCATCATCCCCATTTTACGGATGAGGTAACTGAGAGTCAGAAAATTCAAGTATTTTGCCCAAGGTCAGCAAAACGAGTGAAGGTCAGTTGGTACTTACACCCAGGCCACCTGGCATGAAATCCTGCAAGCTCAACTCCCAAGCCACTTTGGCATCCAAGTTAAGAATACAGGATGGGATATGGAATCAAAAGTCCTGGCTCTGTCTCCTTTTGGTTATGGGAGCTGGATATATTTGAATTTCTCTGACTCTTAGTTTCAACCATTATAAATGGGAATGATAATTGTCATCCCACAGGATTTGGGGGCTACTAAATGGAATTGTGTGTGGAAGTAGTTGGTTGACTCTAGCACACTCTCCCATTTTCTTGAGTGCCTCTTAGCTAATGCCACAGTGGCACATCTCAAGATGGCTACGGTTGACAGGGACCCCTGAGAAGAAGAATGCTGATTGACAGGAGTCACCTACGCCAAAGCTGGGGGTAGACGGTCCTTCCAACCATACTGTCGCTCTAACTCTTCTTCTCATCCTCCGTCTCCAGCTGTGTGGACATCAGTGGCGTAGATTTGTGTCTACAGCAGTCCACATCATGACTAATTTTCTTTACAATTATTGTATCATCTTTGTCAAGCAATTTGTGCTTACAGTGATGACTCAAATAACAGAAAAGTAATAATAAACATATTTTTTATTTTAAAATCGTGGGGTACAGTTAAAGGTTAGGTATACAAATATGCATCGTTCAGGCACCCTTGTTGATAAGGGGTGTCCCCCCGTCCCCAGACAGATATTGACTACCATTACTCCCACCTCCCTTGCCCTCCCTGTCCCCCCCCCATAGATTCCCACCACTGTTGATCCTTTTCTTACAGTATTACGATAGA